>JACGAQ010000635.1:0-107447 GCA_014119065.1 Orius insidiosus | reverse complement strand
CTTTCGTCTCTTTTATTTTTAGACAGTAGTTGGACCGGAGAATCCGGCATCATTAGGAAGAGGCAAAAGTATAGAATCGGTATCGCCAAACATATTCCCGTCAACGTCGTATATGAAGCGAAAGATCCGATGATGTAGCAGAATACACAACCTGTATTGACTGAAAACATTAAAAACGACCCAAGCGTACCACGGATGGCGTCCTCGGCGATTTCCGTCACGAACATCGGGGTGTTGATGATCGTTCCAGAACATCCGACTCCGATGAATATTCGTCCGATGTAAAGCCAAAATTTGGAAGGGGCGAAAAGTATGATGATCCATCCGACGGTGAAAGGCATGGCGACTATCAACCCCGTACTTTTACGCCCGAGCGAGTCCGAAACACGTCCCCAAAATAAAGTTCCTATAATGGCACCTATAAAATTAATGGATCCCACCCAAGAGAACTCCTCTCTCGTCATCGCTACTCCTCCTATCGCGAATCTGAGGATTCCAAAAGAGGCTGCATCGGCGACGACCATCCCAACATCGTCCCTATACAAAACGCCGCCATATTTGCTGAAACAAAAAAAAAATTATCACAAAACGATTTTTCACGTTTTATTCAACCCAGGTTTCCTCTATGGGGAAACTTCCCTTATCTCTAGTTTACAGACCATTGTCTCATTCGATCATTAAACCTGCGGGTGGGAACAATCGTTCGAAAACAACTCGAAATAATTAACGATCAATTTGTAACCTGTTTTCTCTACGTCAAAAATAATGTTCTTATTTTCTACAACCATTTAAACGGAATTCCGTTTATTCAAGAGAAGCTTAATTTATAACATTCTCTTTTATAAGCAGCTTACTCCTCTCATTTAATGAAGATGTCTCACAACTAAATTTAAGACAAACAATACATCCAAGCAAATAAATTTCTCATAATTAAATGTAAATATTCCATTCCAGATATTCAAAAAATTATGCTGCGTTCAAATCTATTGCATATTATAGCTGATTTTTCTTATCCATCCTTAAAGTTTTGGATTTTTTTTTAGAAAATGACCCGATGGAATATGAATTTCATGTTTTGAATTCAAGAAATTAAAGTTAAAACGCGTAACTACTTTCTAAATTAGGATCAATTGTTACGACCCAACTTGTTACAACACAAAGTTTGGTTTTAATTAAAAAGAGCAGTTAGTAGGGTACTAAGCGTTGTTTAATTGTGGCTTCTGGAGGGAAAAATGTTTGAATTTTCCCGCGTAAATCTTGTCGTTAAATGCCTTAAAGTTCCATCTTGGTTTAGACTGTTGTCTGTAAGAGGGCTATTCACGAAAAGGGAACGATCCCAACATGTAACTACTGGGCGGTTTCGTAGGTAACGTGGTTTATATATAATCCACATTACCAGACCAAATCCTCCCCTTACTTCACCAGCAATAACAATAACACGCCCTGGATCAATTCGAACTCTGTAACCCTAAAAACCTTTCTTTAACTCTTAAAAAAACCTTTCTTTAACCAACTCTTTCGTCATAATTATATTCAAATGGAGGATGTTTTGTGTAATTTGTCAAAAACTTCTATTGTTTGGCTAAATTCGCACATTCAGATACTTTTTCCTCCCCTCTAAATCAATTAAAACGTGGTGACTGTGATGCATGGAACGGATGTAGAGGCAATTAGGTAAAAAAAGGGCCACATCTGCGGTCGGATTGATTTCCTGGTTACGTACTCTCCTGACAATCAAAGTCTCGAGTCGGCAACAAATTAGGCCCGTCTTTTTTTTCTCCTACAGCGGTGACATTTTTAATTCCGTGTTTTCGGAAATAATTTGGGTATTTATTCAATTTTGTCCTCTCGTTATTTCCGTCCTTGGGTCAACGGTTGAAATGTTAATGAAAGCTTGCATCATTAAAACCCTCTTACACGTACATAAATTATTATGTTTACCGAATTCGACGTTTTTTTAAACTTTTAATTAGGTTTTTATTTAAAAAAATCGATATTTTTTTGTTTTAAAAGTTGAAACTCGATGGTTATTAATTGGGAAACCGCCCTCGTTATTAACGTCCGACTTGGAACTCATCTGGGACAAATGCGAAAGTTTCTTAATCAAGTAAGTTGCTGATAGAGCGTTAGTGGAATTTCAAAAGTCTCTCTTTCTCCTGACTTTCAGGGGACGTCTCGAGTACTTTTCTGCGGGATAATAGGGACGGGAATCCCGCCTACAGGAAACGAGAAAACAAGCGACTACTCCAAGCAAATAAAAAACTATCAGTTTTATGACCTTAATTGTTCAGATTTTTAATTGTTCAAGATAAAACGTTTTTTAAATTAAGTCTTTTATTTTAATAATGATAAATATTTTTCAAGATAAAAACGACGTTATTTTAAACTAAATTAAAGTCTAATTTTAAAGGTATAACCTTTTATTATTTCCAAGGTTCATGAAACCGGTTCTTCAGGTATTTACATAAAAATAAAATAAATGAACTTTTTTTTTTGGTGTGTGTGCAAAACGTATCTTATTTCATTTTTTGATAGGAAGAGTCGTAGAGGGGCCCTGTTGTAAAACTAGAACGTCGAGAAAAAGTCCTTATGGATCTCAAGTTTTGAAAGTTTGATAAAGAGCTTCGCCCTCACTTTTTCTTCTCCCAAGGGCGTCGGCTATGCTTACGTAAACTTCATAACCCGCCTGTCCTATCGACGCACCACCGCCTTCTAAATCAATTTACAGAATAAACACACACAGAAGTTTTATTCATTTATCAAGGTCCCACACGATCTCGTGCTCTCCCATGACAGCCCCATTGTAGCTAATTAAACGATTAAGAATTCAAACAGGGGTTTTTTAATTGTACAAGTTTATATCTTTATAAAAGGGACATTTCCCGAGACATGGAAATGTTTGGGACCAGCTTTTGAATTATGCATCAGGTTACCTCTAATAACAGCTTAGACTTAAATCACGATTCAAGGGCCCCGTCTAAATCCCTTATGATCTCATCAATTAATTTGTATTAAAATTCTGTCCCATTACGAAAATGCGAGCCTTTTGCATTAATCATCCCCTAATTGATTCCACTAAGGTAAATAAATGCTTTTTTCATCACGCGCTCTTGGTCAAACAGAGCCTAAACGTTTGTATTTCCGAAGGTTCACACGTCGTTGAATTTGCGCTACGATAAACAAGATAAAATGATAAAAAATAATGTAGGTCAACCATTTAAAAATAAAAGAATCAAGATCAACAGTAAAAATACAAGGTGCATTTCACGTTCTAAATAAAAATTGAGTGCACTTAAATGCAAAGTCATTGGTGATATCCCATCAGGTTTCCTACGTATCTATAAGATCTAGAGATGTTAGGTCAACGTATATAGAAGGAACGACAGTCGCACAACAAACGTCATGGGAAATTCTGCATTTCAATTTTGAACACCGCAGTACACCAACAATAGTCATGTCTGCTGTGAGAGGTCAACAACGGCTCCTGTGGTCCCTGAACCCTACTGCCACACTTCTAGGAGTGTGAAGAAAGAAGTGTTCTAAAAGGCAAATCTGGCAAAACTCTTATGCCCAACGGCATTCCATGTTCATCAAAGGCAGAGCATAGATAGATCCGAAGTCAGTATTCTAGTAGGCTTGCTGACTACCACAGACTCCGAAAATGCCTGCAAAGAATACACGGAGGACCTGTAATTTCTGTTTCGAGGAGGAGTATGTCCTCTGTTATTACTAAGGCTTGATAAAGCCCAGGTGATTACTGGAAGAAACCTCCCATCCCATTAGACTACTCAGCGGGACCTCTGTCCAGCCTGATAGTGAGCTTTAAATTCATCTGGAAGGGCGCACCATCATTCCCAAAGTAGGTCGTTGTGCACACGCCATGGCAAACTCTATCTGTAGGTAAAAAATTTTGTTTTTTGAAGCAAAGGGTGTCCTAGAACACAGAAATCGGGTCAAGTAAAAAGCTAATAGGATTCAAGGGGGGAAATCGAAAAGGGTATCGGCTAACAACTTTGTTTTGCCCCGTCAAATGGGACCCTTCCATGAGTTATGCAACACTAGGGTTCCCTATTACCTTTTTTATTGTCAAAAACATTTTTCTTATTTTCAATAATATAATTTGACAATGCCACAACTAGAAAAATTTAAGAAAAAAAAGGACATCAAGACTAATGCCCTCACTCGAAAAATTTTTTCTTCCTAATGACGTCATTTTATCCCAAGTTGCGACATTTTAAGCCAAACCCTTTTTTTTTCTCCCTTTTGTTTTTGAATTGTATCGCTTAAAGATAATAAAAAACAGCTTCATTACGTGACTTAGCCGCGGCTTGGTTGACTTCAGGCTATTCGTTGCATAAAATACAGGTCACGAATTTTTTTTAAATTTTAATTGCCTTTTGTTTTTTATTTCTCAAACTATAGGATTTGTTAAAAAATTTTACCTTGATATTTTCTCTCGAGTCATTCAGATTTTGAACTTTCGTAGCCTTGAGCCAAGACCTTGATTCTTGACCAAATTCCAGAATTAGGATATCGTAATTCCTACTTTTTATCCCCTCATTTATTTCTGATTTCCTTTTGTTCTTTCAGGGTCAAAAGTGAAGGTTTTGATAAAATTTAAGTTTGGTTTTAAGGTCTAATAGACCCCATAAAGTTATTGAAAGTTTCATTTTTACCTTTATATAAAAAAAAAGTTTATTTTCACCGGACAACTGAAAGGGCCATAAAAGCGGGCGGTAAAAGGGAAAACAGTTAACATCTTTTATGGTCCACTTTAGGGCCTGGAAAACGGGCAGAGGAACGACCTACTATTTTTTGTACGCGATTAATCTTTTCTTAGGTGAAAACGGATTTTTAAAAAAAGGCCTCCTCATTTTAAAAATCGCTGCAATTACTTTTTTTCCCCAACCAACACGGAAGTCGAAAGATAAAAGCGTTTGCGAATACCTACATTGATGTTTATTTGTATTCAAATGTTTACCGCCCTTATCGTCGTTAGTCTGGCCCCTTATCTTTTTTCCCCTCTCTCAATTTTTTTAACAGATTAATTTGAAACATAATGATAATCAAATTTTCTGATTCTCATAAATTGGTTTTGAAACTTGTCATCTACATCAAAACGATTGAAATCAATTGACCTTCATTCACAAAATTATTGAACTCAAGACATTATGTACCCAAAACAATAAATTCAGAAAAAACGTTTTTTAAAACATAAAATTTTAACTAATGTTTTATTGAGCTCTTTAACTGCATTATGAGAAAATAGGCCTAAATTTCAAACCCTTAAAAAGAAGCCATCAAACTTTAAAATCAATATTACTTAACTGAAAATTAATTAAAAAATAATTTAATTATAATATAGTATATTTGTTTAATTTTTTCCTCTAATTTTTTGCTCTGTTTATTCATTATAATTAGTTTTACCTTCACAAGAAATAAAAAAAAAAAATTAAACATTTACTAACACTTTTTTTTAGTGGGAGAAAATCTTGAATTTCTCGGGTTAAAAAGAACTAATTATCTTCATGCTGCAAATATTTTCTATCCAAACAAATTTTTAATTGAGTTTTTTCTGAAGTATTCTTTAGGATTTTACTGTAAACGTTGATGTGGAAGGAAGAAAAAAATACATATTTATTTTTTCTTATCTAAATTTCGGACACTGACAAGTGGGTTTAGAGATAGATAAAATTTAAAAAAAAAGGTTTATCGTACCGACGATGGCGGCGGCGTATTGCCTCAGCTTAGCTTTCGTCGAGTACTTCATTGTCTGGAAGTCACTCACATGCTCGACACTCACTGGCCCCGTGCGGTCTCTCTCCCTACTCGGCGAGTTTTATCTTCGGACTCACGAGTCGTGTGAGGCTCGAAAAACCTGCCTTTTTATTTTCAAGGTGGGGGGAAGTTCCAACGTTCATCCCCGGATCAGATTATTCCCCAATGACTAAAAGTTAAACCAATATTTGTGTTCGCCTTTTTAAAAGAAGTTTTAGGTTTTTTTTTTTCGGGGAAAACCACCACCTCTCCGTCATGACATCTAAGACTTAGTTGCATAAAGGTGTTTAAGATTCAGTTAAAATTCTCTCATAGCCCACATTTCAGGAGTTTTTCACGGCTATTTGGGAAAAAAAAATTGGAAAAATTTTGGGAAAAAAAAAACTTCTCCCTCCGTTATACTTACCCTCCCTTTTACTTCCCCTCCCTAATACTTTCCCCCTTATACTTCCCCCTCTGTTATACTTCCCTCCCATATACTTCCCCCTTCGTTATACTTCCCCTCCTATATTGTTACTTCTCTTTAAGGAAGTTTTCGTTCGAAGCTCTTCAAACTAGTACTTTTTTTTGACAATTATTAGATTTGGGAAAAAAAATTGGAAAATTTTTCGGAAAAAAACTTCTCCCTCCGTTATACTTCCCTTATACTTCCCCTAAAAAAAAAAGTATGAGGGAGGGGAAGTATAAGGACATATTATTAGATTAGGGATTTTTTTAGGTTATTCAAACAAAGAAACCTGGTTTATCCTGATTTTAAAGTGTTTTCAAGGTTAGTCTTCCGAGGAACTTCTTTTTTATGGGAATTTCTGGCATTTATCTCAGATATTTGGCCAAAAAACACCATATTTTCTGTTTTTTTCGGTCGGTGAGCCCCTATTATTAATCTCGAGGAAATTTTTCAAGGGCATTCGAGCAAACAACCCAGGTTGCACCTGATTTTAATTTTTTTCTAGCTTAGTCTAGCGTTTTTCTTAAATATTTGGCAAAAAAAACCTACTTCTAACTGGATTTAGCAGTTTCATTGGTGATTTGCCAAAGAAACTCCGAATTAATCGAAATTTGGGCGTTTTTTCTGCGGCTTTTATGTCGATAAGCCCCTACAACTGGACTTTTTTTGGTTATTTGTACCAAGATCCAGTTTCTCCATATTTTGCTTTTCAATGTTAGAACGCCACTTCTCAGTTATACTGGCGAGAAACCACTTATTTTGACATTTTATTATTGTTATTTTTTCAAGGATTATTACTTAAATTACCACCAAAATCTTCTCTCCAAAAAATGTTCGAAACTTAGTGATTTATGAGAAATATTTTCCTGAATCCTTTTTTCTCCTTTTTTTCCCCTTTCTAAATTAGGAGGGATTTCCCAAACCTTTTATAGGGGCTTATCCGGAATCAGGCTGCCAGCCGAGTAAAAGTCCCAGGAAAGGGAATGACTCATAGAACTAGTTTTAATGACAAGGACTACAATTCTTCGTTATAAAAGTCGACTTTATTCACCGAGAAAGGTCGTTATAATTACAACCTTTTTATATTAAAATAACGTTTATTTTAAAAGAAAAAAGTTAAGTTGATTATAAGGGCGTGGTGTTTAAACCTTTAGGACTTTTTAGGGGTTTTAATTTCAGGTCCGTCTCCATATTCAACGGATTTTATCAAATTACACAAAGAGTAACGAGGCGATTGTTGAACCGGAGAGACGTCCATGAATTAGGTTTGTTTACCGAGGACAGTTTAATCTTCGTTTTAATGAAAAATCCCCCTCCTAGGACGCTCCCTGCGTTCGGCCCTTCAGTGAAACCTAATTACTAATTAGTTAGAAATAGAGACCCGCCTTCGGCTCCGTACTTTCCGAAAACAACCTTTATTCCCGACTTTCAAAGGAAAACCCGTTTTAAGGTTCAAATGACTCAAGTTTCAATTTGAAAAGGAAATTTAAGTAACCTAATAACATTTTTATTTCTAATTTTTAGCTTAAATAATCCTCAGTAGGGGGTAATTTTTTACCCAGTTGGCAGTCATGATCCTAATATTTATTTAAATCTTGTCTTTTTATCTTGAATTTTTGACTCTGTGTAAGGAAAGGCTTTCATTAAAAGCGTACAAATTATTCATTTTGTTTGTACATCGTTTTCGGTCATGAGTTTCGTAAGAGTAATTTATGAAGGGGTAGATAAGCGAGAATAAATCAAGTTTCCCTTGAACTCGGCTTATCCTTAGCGTTAAATAAATGTATGCTTAACCCGCATATGGTAAATCCGTCTAATCCGAAATCCACAACAATAACATGTAGGTAATTAGGAAGTTGATTAGTTTTTCCCTTTAAAAATAAGGATACTCATTTGCCTAATTTAAGAAACGATAGTTATCTGTTTGTTTTTTAATTACAAAAAAAGCTCAAGGGCGAAATTTTTTTTTTTGTTAGGAACCACGTTAGATGTTGAGAAAAATGTTGAGAAATCTAATGAAACTCAGGAATTCCCAGACAACAATTTTCCCCCCCGCTAAACTCATTCTTATTTGAAAAAGACATTAAGGTGTTACAATTTTGTGCGTCCATAATACCGTGTAGTAAGGAGTAAAATACTAGAGAGGACCGAAATAGTCCACCTGATGATGCCTAGTAAGCCAAAACCGGTCATCGAATACCTTTTTATATTCTCTCCCACGTTAGCTAAACTCGTTCTTCTTTGAAAAAGACATTAATGTGTTATAATTTTGTGTGTATAATACCGTGTAGTAAGGAGTAAAGTACTAGAGAGGACGGAAATAGTCTACCTGATGATGCCTAGTAAGCCGAAACCGGTCATTGAATATCTGTTTATCCTCTCTCCCTCGTTAGCTAAACTCATTCTTCTTTGAAAAAGACATTAAGGTGTTATTATTTTGTATGTCCATAATACAGTGTAGTAAGGAGTAAAATACTAGAGAGGACGGAAATAGTCCACCTGATGATGCCTAGTAAGCCGAAACCGGTCATTGAATATCTGTTTATCCTCTCTCCCTCGTTAGCTTTTAATATAAAAAATTTAGGTTCTTCCGAAGGAAAAAGAAAATGTTCTCTTTCGCAACTTTCTAGAGTTCGCCGATTTGAAAGAAGTTTTGCGGAAATTATTTTAATTATTCATTTTAAAAAAAAATTTTACAAACGAAAAAGACACATTTTGTGTTTTCAATTAGCGAGTTTTTCCGCCCGTACTTTTCACTTCATTAATGAGCCAAATGCCTAAAAAAGAACTTTTAAGTGGCTTAGTTTATGCAGGACGAGAGTTACCGTAAAAACTGGTGAATGGCGAAGTGGGAGGTCACGTATTTAGAATTAATGAACATAAAACAAATGAAATTAACGTTCCCCCCGTGTCTAGTTTTATTTTTAACAAAGAGAAGCTATTGTAATACCCTCCTAGGGACGTAGGGGAAGGGTTTACCTTGAACCCGTTGAGGAAAATTGATAAGTTATCTTTGCCGTCAGTGTTGCCATTTTTTCCGGAAAACATCACATTTACGTGTTTTTATTTTCCGATTTTCTTCTTTCTTTTTTCATTCTTTTTTTAGGATGTACAGCCGGCCTTTGAGCTGCAGAAATGAAAGATTTTATTTTAAAAAATTTTTTTTTTCTACTTTACAAGTTAATTTGTAAAAAAAAAGGTGATACATAAAGGATTTCAATTTCCGAAATATTGTGATCGGATATCGATTCATTTTTCTCCTTTTCATCTCGGGCCTTCTCGCAGTTAATCATAACTTCCATCTTCTTTTACCTAGCATCCTTTTTTGTCCCCAGTTGACACCTCTTTCGCCACAAAAATCCGTAGAAAAAAAAATGATTAACGACTTCTATTTTGGGTAGAATCCTCCCTATCACCGACGAAATTATCCTCCGCACACGGGGTTGAATTCTAGTCAAATATTGATCATTAATTTAATTACGATACTGAACACATATCAAGGGCCGAATTAACTGCCAAATCCCTTTGACCCAGTTATTACTCTTGTGCACGAAACTTTCCTTTGACATAGGAGAAGGTCTATTAAGTTTTACCCCTTAGGCGAAAGCTAATATCGACATTAAATCATGTTTACACCTAAATTTCAACCTAAAATTGGATAAATAATCGACCTTTATTGAAGATTAGCTTTTTAACGAAAGGGGTGAAAAAAATTACGGTTCATTACCGTTAAGTAAAAATTAACTTCATTAGTTTTTCATGGCTTGATTGCTTTATCCTTTCGTTATTTAATCAAGGGTTATTTTTTTTACATACATAAACGAATTAAATTGATTCATTAAACAAAACGAAAAATAAAATTATCTGAAAGCGGAAATTCACTCAAAGGAGAGGAAAAACATAATATTATTTTTACTTTTTAATTTTTATTGCGTGTGTATTAAGGGGGTGTACTATCATATAATTAACCAATAATGGAGGATGAAATGACCGTGATAACGGGTATCTCACGACGCGTTTCGGCTTAAAAAGCCTCGTCAGGTGAGCTATTCTAGCACAATCATTTCTATCTTTTCACTGTGCCTCTATCTCCGAGAGACTTAGTGGATACAGCGGGAAGCCGGAAGCTCTCGTCTCCCTGAAGCTCACCGCCGCCACAGTTCTCCAAATCTCTCTCTTGGAGTCTCTCGGAGGCAGAGTGAAAAGACAGAAATGATTGTGATAGAGAGAATAGCTCACCTGACGAGGCTTTTTAAGCCGAAACGCGTCGTGAGATACCCGTTATCACAGACATTTCTTCCTCCATTATTGGTTAATATGATTTTTTATTTTATTTATAATGGTGAATGGTCGCTTATGCCAGCGAAGCTATATGTGAATGGGCTATCAAAAATATAAGGAGTATTTCGTCGCGTTAATTCTAACACCGGACAAGTCATTTTTCCAAGGTTTTCAGGAGAGCCAAAATACGGATTAATTTATCATTGGAATTAATGCATCACCTGTTGGCTAAATCGTGAACTACGCTTTTTCTGTTGGTAATAGGGTTGAACTGCCAACGGAATTCGATCCACCACAAAATTTACCATCAGAAACAATGCCTAACTCATCCCTGCAGTCATATATGCAGTCTATATGCTGGTAGGCAGATAATTTCATAATTGAAGATTTCGAGTATTCGATAACATGTTTAAAATTGTATTCAGAATGTGGAATGAATTAATGCACCCGGAGAAAGCTCTCCTTACATACAGAATAGCAGTTTGTTGGGGATAGAGGTCATACGTGGACAGACTCGCATTTGTATTCGAGCCAGATATTCCGCAGGGTGGGAGGAAAGTAGGATTCGAATAAATAATGGAAGCTTGATACTACCTAAAGTTATAGGAGAGTTTGTATTATGAGTAAAGAATGGCCGTTTTTGCGGCCATAGGTTCACGATTTGAATCTCGTAATGCCACATTAGGGATTTTACTTCTTTTTTTCTGGAAAGAAACGTTTTCAATTATCTTTGTCTTAACAGAATGAATATTTTAAGGGTTGATTAACTTTTAGCGGGAAAGGTTCGGCATAAATACTCGGCCGCAGGGGTTAAAACCGTTTTGATAAAATTTTCATATTCAACTCCTTGTATTACTCAGGTTAATGTTTTTAAATATTTTAAAAGAAACAAATGTTTAATTTTTCAAGATGGCACATCGTGAATATGAATGTTTCGAATGGTGTCTTATAATTTTGTCTTATTTTTTGGTGATCGTCACTTTTCCTTTTTCGTTGTGCATCGTTCTTGGGATCGCTTCGGTTTATGAAAGGGCGGTTATCTTCAGGTTGGGGAAGTCGGGTCAGGATTTGGTGAGAGGTCCAGGAATTTTTTTCTTTCTACCTTGTATCGACCAGGTGACCATGATTGATATGAGAATCGTTTCTATGGAAATCGAACCTCAAGAAATTCTAACGAAGGACTCAGTTACGATTGAAGGAACCGCCATCGTCTTCTATAGAGTCTCGGATCCCTTTGAGTCGGCCGTCCGTGTCAACGATTTCGTCGTCGCCACCTACATGTTATCGTCGACCACATTTAGGAATACACTCGCACAGCATACACTGAAAGACATACTTCAAAATAAAGACGTTCTATCAGACGAAGTAGGAGGAAGTATCGCAACTCTATCTAAAAATTGGGGCATATCAATCGAAATGTTAGAAATCAAAGATCTTATTTTACCTATGAAACTGGTACGGTCGATGGCATCAGAAGCAGAAGCACAGAGAAGCTACATGGCGCAGTTGATCAAAGCTGAAGGAGAACTTAACGCCTCTGAAACTCTTAAAAAAGCATCCGACCTTATCTCAAGTAGTTCCGAAGCTTTACAATTACGCTACATACAAACACTCGCAAGCATAGCCACCGAACAAAAATCGACGATTCTTTTCCCGATTCCGATAGACATTGAATGAAATACAGATGTTTTTTAAAATTTTTTATTCGTTACCGACATCGACAGGAATGGGGAAGACGACGGTGGAGTACTGTTCGGTCGCGATGGCGCCTAAAGTTTGTAAATAACGAAGTTGAAGGGCTTCTCGTTTTTCGGAAAGGATGTCCGAGGCGTCTTTTAAGGCTGAGGAGGCGTTGAGCTCGCCTTCGGCTCCGATCACCTTGGCTTTGGCGTCGCGTGTTGCTTCTGCTTCGGCGGCCATCGCCCTCTGCATCGCCTGCGGGAGAGATATATCGCTTAACTCGACTACTTCTACTTTCACACCCCACGTTTCTGTCCTCACATCAAGTTCTGTTTCGATCTCATCGGCAATCTGCGTCCTAAACTGCAATATCTCATTCAAAGCCCTTTTCCCCAACGAGTTCCTCACTGTGATCGCCGCCAAAAGCCAAGTCGCTTCCGAATAATTACGTATTTTTGTGCACGCCTCCAACGGGTCGTTCACACGGAAAAAAACGATCGCGTCGACATAGACGGTACAAGAATCTTTGGTCAGGACTTCTTGAGGCTTAATCTTCGCGACGAATGTCCTCAAATCGATTTTCACAAATTCATCCGTGCACGGTATTATAAAGAAAAGCCCAGGACCTCTAGCTCTTCCTTTTCGGATTCTCCCCAACCGAAATATAACCGCTCTTTCAAACTGATTAACTATTTTTACGGTGAAAAGCAAAGAAAATGGAAAAGTAATAACTATCAAAATCATTGACAAAACCACACAGACGATTTCTGGACAATAAATCTTTTTCTCTTCTTTATATTTTTCTTCTTCGTTTATTCTCTTTCTCTCATCAATGTTCTTTTTCATTTCCTCGACGTCTTCCCTCTCCTCACGTAGTGAACTCTCTTTATCAACGACTTTTTCCTCACTTTCTCGGATTTTAAGGATCTCAGGATTTTCACTTTCTTTTTTTATTTCCAAATTTTCATTTTTAAAATCTTTTATGTCATCATGGGCTACGTTTTCTAAACTTACTGCACGTTGTGGACTAGAATTTCCTTCATTTTCTGGACTTTTTGTTTCTTTTTTTGTTTCTTCAGGGCTTTTTGATCTCGACTGAGACTCGGGTTTTTTCATTTCTGAATCAGTTGTTTTTTTATTTTTCCGTCAAGTGTTTCACACCTTAGAAGACATAAAAAGTCTCAACTTTTTTTTATTTGTCATTCAAATTTAATTTCTGTTTCCCATTAAAGTCCATTTAGCCTAAGGGGCGTCTTTATACTTGGGAAACTTTAAAAAGGGTACCTCTTTTCCTCAGAACTGTTCTCTTTTGTCTCCCACCCTTCATTTACTCCCTGAAAGATGATGAATATGGATCCTTCTTCTTTTTTCTTTCTCTCAAATTCAAGTGTCGAAAGAAGTTAAAACGAATAAATAAAAAAGTAATTTTTTATACAATAAAAATTTTAAAAGCGTTGGAAAAAAAGAAATTACAATTCAATGGAAGAAGGGCCCTAAATGAATATTTTTTCCCAGAATTTTAAACCGCTACATCGACTTTTTTCCTGGAACGTTCGAAAATGTCAAAATAACTTGATTTTTTTCCGGTGAATTTGAAATTTTAATAAATACTACTGCATCCTGCAGATCCAAAGTTCTCAATTTTTCTGATTTCAATTTATTTTTAGTTATTAGGTAATTTGAAAAAATACGTCCCCTATAAGAATTTCAATAAAAAAAGGGACAAGGGAAGGCAGTAAATATGGGAGGCTTACTGCTTTAATAAGTTGTAAAATAAGACAAAACGGGCTCAGGGCTTTGTTACAGTGACGGTAATGGCGATCGTTGGAAGTTTTAGTGGGTCAAAAGGAAAATTCTCCCTTTTCTTTTCACCTAAGAAAACTTAAGTTGACCTGTTAATTCCGTTTGTGAAAAGCATTTTTGTTTCTAATTACGAGTTCAGCAATGATTAAAGGGTACGGCGTTCTGTTAGATTATGCGGGGAAAACCGAGGTTCCCAACGGGTTGCCTACATCACAATTTACGGCGTATTCATCTGACCCTGTTCTACCCAACGGATAAAGGATATTGTCTTCCCGTCCGCTTGATTTTAATCAAAACCTAACCATTTTCCACCACTAGAAGATTATTTCCAATAAATAAACAACCCATTCTATTCAAAATTAATATTAAGAACTAACAATAGCCATTTTTTTTATTAACTTTTTCTATTTTCAGAGAGGACCCCTTATTAAAAGTTAATATCGAACTTCCTGACGAAAACAAAACTATTTTTCTTCTCCGACAAAACAAAAAAGTTAAGTCTTGATTAAGGAAATTGTTTTAAATTTTAACTTGTCAAAAATAAGTTAATGTAAGCCTAGGTACTACACTACCTACTACGCGTACATCCGATGGTTGAAACTGAAGTTTTTTTTAAATGTTAGAATACTGAGAGAGGAAGCCCTTCGAAGAGCCTGTAGATAAGCCTCTTTTCCGATATTTTAAGGATTTTAGAGTAATCGAACATATTATCATCTAACTCATCAGTAATCACTGATTAATATATTACCTGTAAACAAGAATTCCGCGACGCCGCCAAGGGGAGCTTGAAAACGGGAGCACGGGCGCTTCATCTCTCATCAAATTTTCTTTTATCATACTAAACCCGCAAGACTTCGCGGTCATGTTGTTTTAGTATCTCAAGCGCCTCGATCAAAGAGTTTTTTTAAACATACTCGGTATGCCTTTTTGTTTGGAACAAAATTTTTTATCGCATTAATAAAAATTAAATTAAAAAAAAAGGACTCACGCTAACGCCCTCAGCCACTTAGCCACTGCCCCCCTATCACCCAAATGTGGCTTAACTCCCCCAGTAATTTCCCAGCGCCCCCAGGGGGGCAGTACCGCCTCCGTTGAGAATCACTGGTCTAAATGCTTAAAATTATTCTCTCCTTTTGTACTTCCCCATCCTTATACTTCCCCATCCTTATACTTCCCCCTCCTTGAACTTCCCCTCTTTAATACTTCCCCCTCCTATATTGTTACTTCTCTTTAAGGAAGTTTTTGTTGGAAGCTCTTCCAACAAATTTTCGAAATCACGGGAGTCTCCTCCGGAACTTCTACAAAAAGGTATCTAATTCATTTTTGTTTATTTTAATAACATTTTTAACAACTTGGTGAAGTAAGGAGAGACTTCCTTTAATCCCTTTGAAAGTATTTTATTTGTTAAAAAATTATAAGAAACTAAAATAAAACATTTAGAGCTTTTAATTGGCTTTTGCTAAACGTTGTGTGGTCCTAAAATCCGGAGTTACTCGATGATTTATTATTTATTATACGAGGTAGGCTATAAAGAGCAACTTTGGGTACGGGATCCAATTAATATTTTCCAATAAAGGTAACTCGTGTTCAATTAATTCTCGTTTGGGTTCACTTTATTACTGGGGATTAACGTAAAAGCCTTTTATTTATTTTTAATCGTGCTCGTATTTATCATTATTTCATTATTATTCCAAAAGATGGAGCTCCAATGAAAAATTCAGGTTATGCCAGAAATCGCTCAATGATGTTCGTAGAAGGATAGTTCGGCCTAAACGGATTAACACTTAAGTCGGCCCATGAATGGCATAAAAGGAAGGACGTGCTCAGAAGGGCCCTTCGGTGCGTTTTCAAAGTCCCTTTCAAATTTTGAAGAGGGAATCTCATGAACTTGACTTAACTTGCAAACTTTGGATCGTTAACGAATATCAGGTTGACTTCAAAATGTCTTGTTCAAATATCTTGAAGATTTTTAAATATTCTTTTCTTTTTTTTTAGCTTCCTGACATAAAAGGCCGCAAATGTAGTTTTCCGCTTTACCTCGACTTTTATACACCCCACTCGGTTTTTTCTTCATTTTATACCCAGAAGTAAACCCAAGCTTTTATGGCCGGCTTAAATTAAACCGACGATCTCACCCTTCGATTTCTAGAAAGAAAAAGAGGGGGTTGACAAAAAGAAAAAGAAAAAACCGCCACCGAGTTTACGCCCCCAGACATCAATTTCCGATATCCAATCCGTCAAAGTGTTGGAAACCAAAAGTTTGACCCAAACTTCCATCAATTTTTTTTATTGTACTTCATTTTTTTTTCTCCGAGGTTTATATTTTATCCCAATATTTCTTATCGAAATAAGACAGTTTTGAGGTAAATTCTGAAATTAAACAGTTTAGACAGGAGTTTAAAACAAGCTACCAGTTTCCATTGTCTAAACCAACAGTATCGCGGTTGAGAAGTTAAGTTCTCAACCTATTAATCGGTGGTAAACTACAATTCGTTCAAATCCCTAAAGTTTAACCTCAATAAGATACTGTTTTTTATCTTCCTATAATTTTTGGTTTTATCAAATTATTTTTAGCATTTTTATTTAACGTCCTAATTAGTTGTATTTTCACCACATTAAGGACTCCTTTTTAATCAAATATATTTAAAAAATAATTTCTTAGTAGAGCAGGGAGAAATTTGTGCTGTTCTCGCCCTCTCCGAGTCGACTGGCGGGGGAAGACTCAATTTTTTTTTCAAATGATGTAATTTATCCTTGGAAATTTCGTTAAAAAAATTGTAATAACGAGATTTTATGAGGAGTAACGTTGAACACGATTATATTCAACGACACGTGAATTAACGAAAAGTTTCAAAAATCCGTTGCTGGTATAAAACTTTGGGACATCTTTGCTGTAAGGGATTTTTGAGTCTAAAAACATCCTATTCACCGGATTTGCTGCGTTTTACTTGGTCTGCAGAACCGATTTTTCTTTAAAAAAAAACCCTCTTCCTCGGGTTTCCGCCCAAAATGTACCCTTTTTACCGAATTTCCCTACCTTTTTAGTCCTAGGAAACCGGACTATTTTTAACTTCCTTAAAGAAGTTATTGCGATACCCTCGACTTCGGGTTTTTGGGGAAGGGTCTTCCAGACCCCGGAGGGTCAAATCGAATATTAATCTTTACCGATCTCAACTTTGTCTGTGGTGCCGGCCGGCCGGCCGTCCGTAGCATTTTTTTCCGGAACACTTTACGGCCACAATTTTCATCCGATTTTCACCAAATTTTCACCAAAATTTCTTTAGCCGGTGAAGAAGAATGTAACGAGGGGGATTTTTGAATTTCGAAAAAATGGCGGAGATATGTCTGTTTGAAATTTAAAAAAATTCGCTGCGGCCGAACCGTTAATCCGATTTTCACCAAATTTTCACCAATTACTCCTTATATTTTTTAAGAATTTTTGGTGCAAAAAAATTGCCACTTTTTAATTACTATTTTATTAGTAGGGAGAAATTTCGTACTTCTACCCTTTACGTGAGGCACATCCCTAGGCCAAAGAGCCCATTATTTCTACCTTGACACTTAAAAATTTTTCGAAAAAAAGAACTTAGAAAATTTTTCGAAAAAAAAAAAAAAAAAAAAAAAAAAAAAAAAAAAAAAAAAAAAAAAAAAAAAAAAAAAAAAAAAAGGAAAAAGGAAAACCCGGAAAATTTTTCGAAAAACAAAAAAAAAAAAAAAAAGAAAAAGAAAGAAAAAACCGGAAAATTTTCCGAAACAAAATTTTTTTTTACAAAAAAAACTTAGTACTTCCCCGTTCGTTATACTTCCCCTCCATATACTTCCTACTCCGTTATACTTCCCCCTCCGTTATACTTCCCCTCCCACATACTTCCCACTCCGTTATACTTCCCCTCCCATATACTTCCCCCTCCTATATTGTTACTTCTCTTTAAGGAAGTTCCCGTCGGGGCCAGCTCCAGACTAGTACTTTCATAAGTTTTTCTGTCAAGAAACAAACTTTTTCCGGTTCTTTGGGCGTTTCCATACAATTGCGAAAAATTTATAAAAAGATATTTATAACGAGAAGAGATTTTCTTAACAAATAAAAAATTTATTAGAAACATCATTAACATAAGCCACTGTACCATAAAAAATTTCGATGAAAAAGTTATTTATTATTAAGCTTCATTCAGATATAATTGAAAAATGATAACACTGGCGGGCGGGGGAAAAAAGAAACCGACTTAATTGAAATGTCTGCAGGGAGGAGAGTCGATGAAAAAAATTGAGTTTGTTTGACGTCGTCAGTTAATTACAATTTTTTAAATTATTAAAAATTCCTTTCCCTTTTTTTATTTAAATTTTTTTTTTATGTTCAATAATCTCAACACTTTTAGCGACACGGGCGAACGCGTTTGAAGCTTACTGACGACGAATAAAGCCGAATAATCCGCGACCCTCCCACGGTTATTTATTTCGTCGGTGGGGAGGTTTTACCGCGAGAAAATCCCGACAAAACGTAAGTTCCTCGAAGTACAAATTGCTTCGACATTCTCTTTATTTATTGCTTCCACTATGAAAAAGTGATATTATCGAGATGTCCTTCAAATATCGTGATATCTTTGAATTTGAATTTTTATCACCTGGATTTAATGTAAAATAATTTTCTTAAATGAAGGTTGAAAATTATGTAATCAGAAAAAAATAAGAGCGGAACTAAATCTTTATTTTTCAATTTTTTTATTTTTTGACGTACAATGTCCAGTCGTGTTTTTCTAGTAAGTGGGCTTCTGTTTTATTTTTAAGTGGTTTGATAATGGATTTATTATGTTTTTTTTAAATTTTGTTTGATTTGATGTTAAATTTTTAACACCTAATTTTTGACCTTAGAAGTTTGGGACTTTTGGACCAATTTTTTTTGGTAGGCGACTTTTTCATACCGTAGATAAAGCAATTGTCGTGCTCTCTCCATTTAACCCTTTGACTAGACGCCGTGAAACTATGTAAACACTCCAAGGTTAGCTTCAACCGCTGCCTCGAGCCTCCTAGACTTGTTGCACCTCATTATCTGACCCGAAAAACTTGTTGCATTTTCTTATTTACGTCGAGAAAACTGGATTTGTTTTTAAAACGCGAAGGTTTACTCATCGATAAAATATTCCAATCTTAATACAAATATTAGCTTTCTTCCCACTTTTTTTGGAGGTCCTGAATCATCAGAAATTAAAATAATAAAAAAAATTAATATAGTGGAAAGAAAAATATTTAAACGTGAAAAATGAGAGGTGTAAAGGTGAGTAAAAATAATCTCGAATTTTTCGTTTAATTGATTATTTTTGAGAAGAGAGCAGAGCGCGCTGGGCCTTGCATTTGAAAAGAGATAAAGGAGGAAACGTCAAGTGGAAGACGACTCAGTTTTACGGTTTGTTTTGTTGTGAGAGGAAGACAATCGACTTCACCCCCTCCTCATCCTCCGCAGACGAAAAATGGATGAAAAACTCAATCCGGAGATGAGTGGAAAAATCGAAATCCGACCGCTTTCAAGTGGCCAAGGGCTGAGAGAGAGGCCACCGCAAAAAAGCGGACAACTCCAACAATATCTCGCAGCTATTGTTGGTAGGTGAATTATGATTTAAATCTCAAAAACGGCTCAAGTTAAGAATTTTTTTCATATTTTATCCCGCCCACTAGACTTCCAATCCTCAGACATAACATTGGGAGAAAAAAAGAAAAAAAGGCTAGCATTTAAAGGTTTTAACGATGTTTAGGCTTTCATTTAATTAAGAGTTCCTGGGTTCGAAGCCTAGTACGGGTATCCCCCCCCCCTAAAATCTTCAATTCTTCAGTTCTTATATGCATTTTTAGAAATAGATGGCTTTTTATAAACTTTTAAAAATTTGACTGTATATGTCGAGGGAGAATTTTTTTTTTTTTCATTTTATATTCAAGAAGCCACAAGAATGTCGATAGCATAAACGTCACGTTTTTCCAGGAAAAAATTTAATCATTTCGCTTTTATATAGGAAGCCGCACGTTTCACGTCGTAATTACTTTCGGGAAAATATTTTTATCAAGATTCGTAGAGATTTATGAGAGGAAAAATAACAAAAAAAATGTTTGTTTGTTTTTTTCTTTCTTCTTATTTTTTTCGGTCTTTCGGCCCAAGGGAAATTTGGCGGCTAACCCCGTGAGTATTGCTCAAAGTAGAGACCTCTCAACCTCAATCTACATTCAAACAATTCCTAATTTGGCGTTTTTTATTCTTTTTGAAGCTTCAAAATGTTTTTTACGGAATGTAGTAGCGTAAAAATTTGGATAAACATTTCGGTAAATTCATTAACAAGTGTTGATAAACGTAATTTGTGATAAGATAAAAAGTACTCTAGGACTTGAGGGAGAGAATTTTTTTAGGAAGCCTTTTAACCTTCAGTTATTTTTTAAACAATAATTTATTTGTTGAAATCCTTACGAAGGAGCCGTTTTCGAGATACGGGTTTTGCATATTTTTTATGTATGCTTTTTTCTTGTTACAGTTTGCTTGATGGCATTTACGTTTGGGATTGTTGTTGGGTGGACGGCTCCTGTTTTGATGACGTTGTCCTCGGACGATAGCCCCGTCGGGAAGATGACGGACGGCGAGACTTCGTGGTTGGGATCCCTCATTTTCCTCGGAGGTATCGTCGGGACGCTTTTCTGGGGACGATCGCAGACGGTTTCGGACGTAAAATAGCCGGATACTGCGTCTCCGTCCCGTTCATTGTCGGATGGGGGATCATCATCTTCGCCTCTAAGCCGTTCTTGCTCTACATCGCTAGATTTCTGACCGGCCTGAGCGGTTCGGGCGCGTTGATCGTCTGCCCTCTTTACATCGGAGAAATCGCTCAAGATTCTATTCGAGGGGCGTTAGGTTCATACGTTATATTTTTCATGAACGGAGGAGTCGTCGCCGCTTACAGTTGGGCCGTCACCTCATTTTCGATCTTCGCTACTATCTGTCTATGCGTCCCCATCATCTTCGTCGTTCTATTCTTCTTCCTGCCTGAGACACCCTCCTACCTGATCAGCAAAGGACGAACAGACGCAGCCGAAACGTCTCTTCTTTGGTTCAGAGGGGGTGATCACAAGCGTGTTCAAGAAGAAATGGCACAATTCAGCAAAAGTAGAAAACAATCTACAGCAACCTATGGAATGCTTGTTGCCAACAAAGGGACCAGATTAGCCATGGTTATCGGCCTAGGATTATTCACATGGCAGCAATTCTGTGGTATCTTAGCTCTATTGACTTTCACCACCAAAATCTTTGAAGCCTCGGGAAGTTCCATGAGTGCCAGCAAGGCGACCATTATGGTCGGAATGTTTCAACTTTTTGGCTCTTACGCAAGCTCCATCATCGTCGATAGATCAGGAAGAAAAATACTTCTGTTAATCTCATATATTTTTATGGGAATCAGTTTGACCCTTTTGTCTGTTTATTTTTATTTACAGAGCATAGAAGTTAATGTTTCTAGCTACAATTGGTTGCCGATAGTTTGCCTTTGTTTTCATGTTGTCGCCTACTCTTTGGGAGCTGGTCCAGTCCCTTATGTTGTCATGTCGGAAACGCTAGCCCCGGAGATCCGAGGTTTAGCCACATCCGTCATCATCCTCTGGGGTACCACCTTTCTTTCATAAGCGTACAGATTTTCCCATATCTCAACTCCGCCGTGGGAAACCACGGAAGCTTCGTTTTCTTCGCCGTCTTCTGTTTCATCGGGGCCATCTTCACTTGGGTCCTCATCCCCGAAACAAAAGGGTACCACTTCCCGACATCTTAGCCCGACTTAACGGCCAACCTGTCGAAAGGTCACGAAACGAAAATTCAAACGCCTAATTTTAATTAATCCCAACGAGAGAAAGACTGCCTCATCAAGTTTTCAGATATTCCCTGATGGATTCAGGGCGCTCCATGAATATGTAAATACTGTAAATATGAATTTTTGTAAATAAAAAAAAATTTTAAATACGTGAAACTAGTCAAATTAATGAAAATTGTTTTGTTTTTTGATTTTGTTAATACATTCAAATTAAATTTGATTTTTTTAAATATCCTTGACCATTTTAAGGAATTTTTGTCTCATATTTTGGAGTCCTAAAAAAAATATTAAAGCAGGACGAGAGCAATAACGTTCTCAAACGCGAAGTGTTTAATCCCATACGGTGTTAACAAGGTTATTATCCCTGAGAATCAGGCCAGCCTTGTTTCCTTGAGCGTATAATTGACGAAAACACATGTTATCTTACTTGTTAAACGTAGGTAGGGTCGAAACAATAATTCCCGAACGTATTAATACCCAGAAAATTACAATACTTTACCCAAAAAAGGCTTTCCATGCAAATTTCCGGATTGCCTTTGAAACCTTCTCACGCGTCTGGGAATTGCGCTTCCATTTAACGGTACACAGGAATCGATAAATTCTGCGTTATTCTGTAAAATTTTTTCCCCCGTAAAACAGGAAAACTGTAAGAAAATGAAAATAATGTTTGGTTTATTTTTTGTTAGATAAGAAGAAAGTATCATGTAACAACGGCTCCAAGTTTTTCCTTGTTTAAACTTTTCTGCTGATAATGTTCGTCTTTTCTATTTGTTAACATTGTTTAAAAAAACTTTTTTAATAACGAAATTTTATCAATTTGAATGGATGTTACATTTAATTTGACTTGGTGGAGAACAAACATTTCCATGGAATCAAATCACCGGAAATTCCCCTGACAACAGTTTTGTTTCGGAGCCAAATCTGAAAGAATGGTCTGGTTTTTTTCGACATCAGAAGTGGGATAGATACATAAAATCGGCTATTTTTTACATCAGAAGTGGGATGGATACTAAAACGCCTATTTTTAATTAGAAGTGGGATAGCTACTAAAATCGCCTATTTTTACATCAGAAGTGGGATAGCTACCTAAAATCGCCTATTTTTACATGAGAAGTCGGATAGATACCTAAAATCGCCTATTTTTACATCAGAAGTGGGATAGCTACCTAAAATCCCTATTTTACATCAGAAGTGGGATAGAACCTAAAATAGCCTTTTTTTTTTACATCAGAGTGGGATGGATACCTAAAATCGCCTATTTTTTACATCAGAAGTGGGATACTACTTAAAATTGCCTATTTTTACATGAGAAGTCGGATAGATACCAAAATCGCCTATTTTACATCAGAAGTGGGATAGCTACCTAAAATCCCCTATTTTTTACATCAGAAGTGGGATGGATACCTAAAATAGCCTTTTTTTACATCAGAAGTGGGATAGCTACCTAAAATCGCCTATTTTTTACATGAGAAGTCGGATAGATACCTAAAATCGCCTATTTTGTACATCAGTGGGATAGCTACCTAAAATCCCTATTTTTTACATCAGAAGTGGAATGGATACCTAAAATCGCCTATTTTTTACATCAGAAGTGGGATAGCTACCTAAAATCCCTATTTTTTACATCAGAAGTGGGATGGATACCTAAAATAGCCTCTTTTTTACATCAGAAGTGGGATAGCTACCTAAAATCGCCTATTTTTTACATGAGAAGTGGATAGATACCTAAAATCGCCTATTTTTACATCAGTGGGATAGCTACCTAAAATCCCCTATTTTTACATCAGAAGTGGAAGATACCTAAAATCGCCTATTTTTTTTACATCAGAAGTGGGATAGCTACCTAAAATCGCCTATTTTTACATGAGAAGTCGGATTGATACCTAAAATCGCCTATTTTTACATCAGACGTGGGATAGCTACCTAAAATCGCCTATTTTTACAACATAAGTGGATAACTACTAAAGTCACCTATTTTTTACATCAGAAGTGGGATAGAAACCTAAAATAGCCTTTTTTTTCATCAGAAGTGGGATAGATTCCTAAAATCGT
This sequence comes from Orius insidiosus, assembly GCA_014119065.1. Classification (NCBI taxonomy): domain Eukaryota; kingdom Metazoa; phylum Arthropoda; class Insecta; order Hemiptera; family Anthocoridae; genus Orius; species Orius insidiosus. The sequence goes on along the minus strand of JACGAQ010000635.1, from coordinate 83,573 downwards.
CTATTTTTTACATCAGAAGTGGGATGGATTCTTAAAATCCCCTTTTTTTACATCAGAAGTGGGATGCTACTTTAAATAATGCTGTAAACCCACGTCCACCAAGACATCTAAAAAGAGAGAGAGAGAGAGAAACTTTTAACATTTAAATATTTCTTAAAATCATGATAAAAGATGGGCATCTTTTTGAGTACTTTTATCATTACACCCTCCACTTCCCGCCAATCCGATAAGTCGAAAAACTAAGTTCAAGTCATTTTTTATTCTCTCCACCTTAAACTTTCGGGACTTTCCCGCTCCCCCATCCCCTATTTTTTTTTCATAATCAGCTGCTTAGCAAGCTTCCCAAACGTTCCAACAAACTTCCATCTTTCAATCCAACAACTCTTTTAAACGTTCTACATTTTAAATTATTTATTCTTTTTGAGCAAAAAATTTTTTTTATGTTAATGCCCTTTTCTCAAGGGCCATAAGGTAGATTTTCCCTGTGAAATGCGAATTCAATGATTCCCTGACTTTTCCAGGTCTTTCAATTCTTGATTTTAAGATGTCGAAAAGCTGATGAAAGCCTATTAAGGAAGATTTGTTTTATTTAAAAAAAATTTCTGATACAATTTCGGAGGAAAAAACACGATATTTTAATAAGATTAAACGCCGTAATCGATCATTTAAAAAATGAAAGTTGCTTTTATTAAAATTGTTAAATGTGGTGAAATAATCACGTCCTTTTTTTGCATCCTTTTTATTATATTTGTCCATTCGGTCGTGATGAAAAGGAGATTTTCTATTCTAAATACTTGGCCCGGGTTCCGATATGGGGAAAAGAAGTAGGAAGATAAATCTCGGTGGCCTTCGTCCAAAACTTTTCCCTTTTTTTACACTCTTCCTCGGCAAACAGTTTCGCCGTTGTTTATATCCGGCGAATGGTTACCTCCATTTTTTTAAAAGGTGAAAAAATGCACATTTTATGCATAAAAAAGGTTTCCAGGAATATGTTCAAAAGTTGGGATTTTTTTTATGGTGATATGACCGCAATAAGGCTTAATGGTCTTTTTCCATCGAAATCGGAAAATGTAAATGAGGTAGAAGTGAGCGATGAACCGGAAACGCCTCGGAAACGGCCTCAGCGGCTGAAAACTGCCCGAGTTCCGTACGGAGGGGGGGCTAATACCTCAGATTTATGCTAATTGCGGTCCGATAGTGAAATGTATTAACGTACCCCTCACCACAATAAATCGAGACCCTCTCCCTATCTATAAACCGTTTCTCAATAAATTGACTGGGTCTATTTCCTGGGCCGGATCTTTTGATACCGATTTGGCCCCTCAAAATTTATTAACAATCTTGAGTTCAAGTTTTGTCAGACGACAATAAGGGAAGAGTTAAATGAATTTAACCGCGGGCTCCCTTCTCCGCAGCATCCGCTTTCATTGTTCTCGGTTTTGCCAGATGTGCGCCTGTTACCAACATGTACCAAGAACAATGCCCTATCTACAAAAGCCTTCCAGTTCCACCCCTGAAGGGATCCTTATTACCTCTAATTGCTTAGGCAACTTGTAACCGAGATATTCAAGATTTAATCCCCCATCTTTGATGTTTGAAACTAACAATAAGCTCTCATAATCGGTTTAATTTTTTCCCCCCGCATCCAAAGCTCAATAAAACCAAATTCTGATTGACCTTACCGAGTTTCCGAGATTACTTCGAAAAACAAGATAACAAAATGTTTACACGTCGTAACGTTTATCTCATGTGGCAGAGTGTCTGCGAAATGGCAAATTAATTAATGTTGTACATGAAAAATATATCGTTGAGTAAACTTGATATCAATATAATTAAGTACGTAATTGCTACTCGATACTGTTATCGAGACCATTGTTTCATAACAATACTCCCTCTTGAATTTCTTTTGTTGAGGCCATGTAGATATGAAGCTTTTTACAACCTGTCCTGAAAATGGAGGTCGGATGTCCCTCCTAAATTTTCCTTTCCTTTCACACAGGAACCAGAAGTCCTTTATTGCATGGAATTTCTGATTAAAAGAATTAATTATGTCCTTGGGGTGCTATACACGTGGTCCGCGGACATCATGCACGTGGAAAAGCATGAAAAAAAAGTCACGCTCCATCTCCCCAGATCAAATTTTTCGTTTTTTCGCCGCCGTTTAGCTTGGGCGCCGTTGGTCGCACAAAAAATATATTGGAATCAAATAGTAAATTTAGTCAGCTTTCTTTTTTACTTTATATATTTTTTAGCTACGACGCACCGTTTTGAAAATAAACGAAAAACCGGGAAAACCCCGGTTGCACCCGTGGAAAAGTTTGAAAAAAAATGGAGCTTAGGAAAAAATCGCTGGATACAGAAAAGAAACTCGTAATAAAAGCCTTTTTACGTGTATTTCCTACGTTTAAGTATATTTAGATGAGCGTTTACACCGGAAATCCTCATTTTGAGATAATTTTTGGGAGTTTTTTGTCGTAAAAACCCAATTTTTCAGGATTTCTGGTTTTTCTCAGTTTTCAGAAATAGAGTGACCCATTTTAACTTCCGTAAATAAGTTATTGTTTTACCCTCCATGTCGGGTTATTGGGGAAGAGACTTCTAGACTCCGTAGTTTATATGATTTTGTGAGTTTTCCTTAGTTTTTAAATAAAGAAACCCATTTTTACAGGTTTTTTGGGCGTTTTCCTTAATTTTTAGACAGAGACCCTTTCCTTAGTTTTCCTGTTTGAAAAAGAAACCCCATTTATACAGGATTTTCATTTGCACTCCTCAGATTTCAAGCCGTTATAAAAGAGTATCTAAAATGGGGCCCGCTTGCTGAAAAGTGTGGTAATCCCTGTCGTATATTGATTTTAAAAAAATCTTGTTAATAAAAACAGCATGTTCACTTTAACTTCCTTAAAAAGTTATTGTGATACCTCGTCGTCGGGTTTTGGGGAAAGGTCTTCCAGACCCCGGAGGGTCAAATCGAATGATCTTTACCGATCTTTTTATACTGATAACCAAGGGGGAAATTTTTTTCCTCTCGCCAAAAAAAGCACTTGATTTATGAATGATAGTTATTAACCTCATTATTCGATTTAAAAACGTGGAAATATTAAAAACCTCTATAGAGGAACTCATATTTTTATCCATATTTTTTTCCTTTAGAAAGCACTAATAGATGAGCATCCTTGTTGGGATTAAAAAACGGAAATGGTACCTCTTGAGTTTCTTTATAAAAAATTAGATAGGTACCTTCCTATTTTTATTGTTAGTGATTTTTCTTTTATTATCACTTTTTTTTTTCAAATGGGATCCGGCCGGTGAAAAACGAGATTCGCATTGAAAAGAGAAATGGGTTTGAAGGGGGAATTGTAAGCAGTGGGTCATTAACTTCTCCTATAGAGAAGCTTTTTTGAGTGGGAGGCCCCCCTTTCCAGTTTCCTGGTAATCTTTCAACCGAAGTTGAATTCCTGACCAATTTAATTCAAGGATTCGATTGAAATTTTTCCGAGGATCACAAAGTGATTAAAAGACTGAAAAGAGTCAAAGGGTAAAAATTAAGTGAAACGTGTTTTCCACCCTTTTCGGAACAAGTTCCTCACTTTTTGCAAATCAAACAAAAGAGAAAATTTTTTTTTCTCTTTTTCTGGACTGCCTGAATTTTTTCATCCCAAAAACAACACATCGTGGATATGGAAAAATTCGAGCGTTATGTTTATTCAATTCTATTCAATGAACGTGACAGATAATAAATTGAAAAATCTGACTATAAATTTTAATTTTTTATTTTTATACCATATCTAAATTTTTCGAGTTTATTTGCGTTTATAAAAATAGATCTTTTGTGCTTTTTAATTAACTTAAAATTTCGAAAAAAAAAATTTTTTTCTGTTTGTTTTGTGATTGAATAATTAAATCAATCAAAATGTTTGGCTATTTTACTTTTATTTTTTTAGGAAAAATAAAATATTGCTTTTTCCCATAAATTTTTGAAATATTTTTTGTTCTTTGTTTTTTCACATCAGTTTTATCCTGATTAAAATTGGCGGAGGATGCGGTTTCGTTGTTGTTTTTTATCAACCTTGGTTTAAGGGGTGGCAAGGGATTAATAAAGAGATTAGCCGTGCACGTTGAGGGGTGGGCGACACTTTCGCCCGGAATTTAATATCCGCAATCTCTTCTTTCTTCCAGCGTTTTTTTCTCCACTCCCTGGAAGGAAACATATCTACTTAAATTCCCTTTTCATAAGAGACTCCGAATTTTTCTACTCCCCTGAATTTTCTAAATACCACTCTTAAAGAAAGTTAATTTAAAAATAATTTAATTTGTTTTGTAGAATGTTGAGTACTGGAAAATTCTATTAATATGGTAAAAGCACTCGGGTATTATAATTTACCTACCAATAGTTTGGCTTTGATTTCTACGATAATTAACATACACGTCACCATCATATTAGCGTGGAGTTTCCCCGGGAATAACCCACGTTTTGATTATTGCAAAATGATAACAAACCTATGTTTAGATACCGTAAAGTCGACATAAATTAAAGTTCACAAATCGGCCCCATCATCCTCATCAGAACAACATCTAACAATTGAGAATTTAATTTTTTGTCGAAGAAAAAAAATCCAAATAAATAGAATTTTCATTTAATAATAAGTAAATTAGTTTTAAAATTAATAAGGGAACAAAAATGTTAACAAAAATTGGGCTCGTCCGGGATTTGAACCCGGGACCTCTCGCACCCGAAGCGAGAATCATACCCCTAGACCAACGAGCCTTGGACGGTGGGAGCCCCTGTATATCTGCATTTAAACGCTCTCCTTTCACTGATGCATGGAATTATTTTTTAAAGGGTTTTTAAATCCATTTTCATTAATAATTTGTTCTAAAAATGTTAAAAGCCACTATAAAAAAGCATTTTTTGCATAATTTATTATTATGTTTATGTAGAAATGTACATTAACTCGTTATTTTGTGTAAAGTAAATAAAATAGGTCAAGTCTTGGTTTTGCTTGGCGGGGCGGAACTCTACAGCTTTCATTGGCTGTCAGTGAATATTATCGTGGATCTACAAACTGGCTAGTGGCTTTGACCACAAAGGACCGCATACACTAATTAACATTTAGATGCTATGGACGCTGAAATAGATGACGAAATACAATCCCTGCTATTTGAACTAATCTACACGACACGTTTAAAAAGTACTGGCTTGGAGCTGGACCCGACGGGAACTTTCTTAAAGAGAAGGAACAATATAGGAGGGGGAAGTATAAGGAGGGAAGTATATGGGAGGGGGAAGTATAAGGGAGGGGAAAGTATGAAGGAGGAAATTTTCCTATAACGGAGGATGAAGTATAACAAAGGGGGAAGTTTTCTTTTTTTTTTTCAAAAAATTTTATGTTTTTTTTTTAAATTTGCGCTTTTTATCCTTTTTTTTTTTTTCGAAAATTTCCTAATTTTTTTTATGTATAAAGGTAGAAGTAATGGGATTTTTGCCCAAGGAGGTCCCTCTCGTAACGGGTGGACGTAAGTAATTTCTCCTACTAAAATGATAATTAATGTAGAAAATTGATAAATTTTTTTACACCAAAATTTTTAAAAAATATAAGGAGTATTTGGTGAAAATTTGGTGAAAATCGAAAGAACGATTCGGCCGCAGCGCAGTTTTTAAAATAATTCAAACGTGCATATCTGCCATTTTTTCGGTATTCAAAAATCGCAGACGATAATTTTTAACTATTCAGGAAGTTGAGTGAAAATCGGCTGGAAACTGTGGCCGTAAAGTGTTTCGGAAAAAAATGCTACGGCCGGCCGGAACCAAGACAAAGTTGAGATCGGTAAAGATCAATATTCTATTTGACCCTCCGGGGTCTGGAAGACCCTTCCCCAAAAAGCAGACGTGGAGAGTATCACAATAACTTCTTTAAGAGTTAGGATCAAAAGAGAAATTTTGAAGTATGAGGAGTGAAATCTCATGGGCGTCGGTTTTCAAACATTAAATTGAATAAGGTGCGGTTTCTTGGAAAATTTTCGGGAAAGTTCGAGCTGTAACTTAATTAAGTTTTTGAACGGAAGGGGGTGAGAAAGGATGTTGAGACTCTCGAGGTCCTTTCACCGGTTTCCATTCCCTTATAATATCTCGAATCGTCCTTCCCAACTCCCGATATCTTCCCGGATTTTTCCACAATAACTTTCTTTTCCCTTGAAATATTTCCATCGATCTTTTTAAAATATTTTAATTTCTTTTTATTGTTGCAGGACCTGGAAAAACGGAAAGCATTTAATAATTACAAGGTATGTGAATGTTTTCATGATAATGAAACGGGTGGGGGAACACAATTTCGTTAGTTTGCGTAGGTCTCTCGAGGCCCGCATTACATGCATGCTTTGCCTTTTGGATATAATCCACGCCTCGAATTTTATCTAAGTTTTTCCCCTTAAAATAATTCAGACATTTTTTTCAAAATCTCCCTTCAGACACTGCTCTTTGAATTTTTCATTTTTTTTTTATTGCTATAAGTTCCAATTATTTTTATCAAGCGAGTAAATTAAAAGATGAAAAGAAAAATGTTAGGCCTCATGGGATTCGACCTACGACATTTAGGTTCTATTGGAAACAAAGTTGACAAAGTTTGAAAAAAGTAGAAAAAAAAAGTTAGGCGGAGTAGGATTCGAGCCCACGATCTTCGGGTTTCCAAAGGTTTGGAGTTTTAGGCATTCCTAAGATCGTAGGTTCGAATCCTACTCGCCTAACTTTTTAACTTCTTAAGAGAAGTTATTGTGACACCCTCGGAGTATCTGCAAAGGGTCTTCCAGACCCCGTAGAGCAAAAATTATCAGTGATCTATGCCGATGGTTGTCTGTGGTGCCGGCCGTAAGTCGCAAATATTCGGGCGTCACGGCCGCAGTTTTCATCCAATTTCACCAAATTTTTACAGGTTCTTCTTTTTGTAGCGACTTAAAAAACGACAAGAAATTCGCACAAAGGGCGGAGATATGTCTGTCTAAATTTAGATTTATTGGATGGTTTTTTTCCCACAATTTTTATAAGATCTTCCCTTTGTAGTTGTCTTTAAAAAAAGACGATTTTTGAACTTCGGAAAAATGGCGGAGATATGTCTATTTGAAATTTGATAGTTTTTCTTTTAATGTAGTAGGGAGAAATTTGATACTTTTACCAGGGGCGAGATCGACATCCCTTTGGCAGAAGGTTCATTATTTCTACCTTGATACAAAAAATTTGTTTAAATGCGTGAAATTATTATTCCCCCCCCCTTTGTACTTCCTCATCCTTGAATTTCCCCTCCTTTATACTTCCCCCTCCTCGAACTTTCCCTCCTTTATACTTCCCCCTCCCTAAACTTCGACACCGTTATACTTCCCCCTCCTATATTGTTCCTTCTCTTTGAGGAAGTTTTCATCGGAAGCTCTTCAAACTAGTACTTTTTCTTTTTCCAATTTACTTAGTTAATATTAAAAATATTTTTCATAATTTAGGACGCTATACAAGGCCTTTTAACTTTGTTTCTCGCTGATATGAAGTTTTCAAGTCCTAAAAAAAGCTGACCGACATGAATATTCATGAATTTCCTTTTTGAAAAAGCTTAAAATAAATTCAGAGGAGACTTTCATTGAATAAAAGCTGTCAATATGAGATTTAAGGGCTTTGACCATTTTTTTACCCCCCTAACCGTATAATTTATCAGGAAATATTAATAATTAATGAGATTTTTTTAAATATTATGTTAATTATTTAGAACAGTTTCTAAAGGGAAATATTTTGTGAAGTGTTTTTAATTATTAAAAGTGAGGGAAATGCAGTCGGAATGTTTGTTTTCAATGATTATGGATTGGTTTCTATACTCAAGGGAGAAAATGTTAAATTGCTGGGTTTTAGTTTTACTATTCTCTGGGGAATTCGAAATATTCCGTTCTCAATAGAGCGGGGATTCCTCGTTATTTCCATGTGTATAATTTTGTCGTACAAGGTTCGGTGGGGAAGGAGTCATGTTAATTCTGTTAACACCGGGTTTGAGGTCATGGAATATCGAAATCAGTTGGCCCGGCGCCTTTATTGTTTCTGTCTCCCTGCTTAAGATTCCGCCCCCCAATTCGTATTTATCATTTCGAAAAATTGAAACATTTTCGTGAGGATCGATCCTGAGAAATGGGGAAGGCGTGAGGGACAAAAGCGTCCGGGCAGACTATAAAAGATGGGTGGAAAAACAAATAAAAGGGTGAAGGGAAGAAGTACGTTCAATAGCAGAGACGCTTATATGTTTCGGCATCCCCCATCCTAAGGACAGCTGCTCTAAATAAATGATGCCACAATATATGCCACGTTTTGTCTCTCTTTTATCTTCCCTTGTGAAAAAAAACACAAACTGTTCGTGTTAATCCGAAAGCTTTCAGAGGGTCAAAGTTTATGAAAAGGGGAAAATCAGAACGTTTGAATTTCGCCCGTTTCTCCGCCGGACATAATATGATTTGAGCGGGTCACACTATACACATGAAAAGGGTTTTTCAATAGCCTGCCAATCAGCGCCCTTTCTTTGACAAATTGACAGATTTTTTGTATTATATATGAACCTAGTGTGAAACATTTTTTTTTCGCCTGTCAAGCAATTTATTGGACAAAAAAAAATAACTCTAGTTAGCCACGTTTCAGCTATTTCAAAATCAATAAAATAGGACTTCTTGAACAGAATTTGAAATTTTCGTTTTCTCATTCTTCTTCCCTGAAACTTGGGATATTCAAATCACGGGCTTTGTCTACCTATGCTAATTCACTAGGGAAGGGGCGTAAGTTTTACATGAGGAGAAGCCTCCCTCCGTCAGTTCATTAGGACGGGCGCATCGAATCGTACTTACATATCGAAGGGCGAATCTCGTTAACGAATGTTTGTACCTCAACAAGTTTAATTTTCATTCAAAATAATCCGTGGTTTAATTTAAATGTTTAAGTTATAAATTTTCGGTTATTTACCTCGGTTAAACTTCTTGTTTAGACAAAATTTCCCTTTGGATACCGTTCTCTAAATGGCTAACAATTTCTTAGATAAAAAATGCTCGTTAGGGCTAAGGATGTTGAGAATTAGAGGTAAATAAGGAAGGATTTCTTCGAATCACCCCTATCAAATGGATTTATTTCTCATTTCGTCGCGTTAGTTCTAACACCAGATAAGTCATTTTTATCAATTTTGAGTTAGGCATTGTTTCTGATGGTAAATTTTTTTGTAGATCGAATTCCGTTGGTAGTTTCACCCTATTACCAACAGAAAACGCGTAGTTCACGATTTAGCCAACAGGTGAATTGAGGCGCTCCGAATACGAAGGGCGAACTCGACAAAACGTAGTTTCGAGATATTCGCATTTTAAAGTTTTCTGTTAAGGGCGAACTCGACAGAAAAGTCACTCTCTGGAATTTTCGTGGCGAGATTTTAGAATCATCATAGAATCATAGAGAAAAGGGTTTTTTAAAATCACCAAATCTCGAAAAGAAAAAGGTTGAGAGTAGAGCTTTGCCGCATATCGGTTTTTACCTATTTTAAAGGGGAAAAAAGGGGAAACTCAATATAAAAATTACATGGGTGTATTCTTCAAAAGGCCTAGAATCTGAAAATGAAAAAAAAAAATTTGTCCGATGTCGAGTTCGCCCTTCGTATTCAGAGCCCCTCAATTGATTCCAATGAAAAATTAATCCGTATTTTGGCTCTCCTGAGAACCTTGGAAAAATGTCTTGTCCGGTGTTAGAACTAACGCGACGATTTTCATCTTTTTGCCTTTTTTTTCATTTTTTAAATTGCCAAATTGCGAATTCCAAGGTACTTCAACAGCCTTATTTTTATTTCTTTTTTAATATTATTTTATATATTATAAAAAGATTTTCAGACCCAAATTATGGAAATGCATTAAAGTTTGGGGAAAGAGCCAACAGTGGGATATATTATGTAAATTGTTTCACTTGGAAAAAGCCTAGAAGGCAAATCCGGACACTTTCCGGCTTGATGAATCCTCGACGCCATCCACAGATGTTCTCATATTTATTTTTTTCTCCCCCTTCATTCCAATGTGAAGATTCAAAAAAATATATAATTTCTTTATTCTGATATATTTCCACACGTTGACTCCTGTTGACAAATTGCCGGAGGCTTTTGGGCAAAACTGCTTATCATAATGTACATTTTACCATACATATATCACAGCAAATGTGTCATTCTCCTTCCTTTTTTTCTCCCATGATCATTTTCGGTTTCCAAATTGTTTCAAGATCATGACGGACTTTCCAAAAAGTTCCTTTTTCCAAAAACTTGAAAATTCGTTCCAACTATGGAATAAATTATTCCAAACAAGTTGGTATACGTGTTATAAATCATTGAAGTCTTCAGACACGTTCTATAGCGAGGTCATTAATTACGCTAATGAACTAAAGGTGTTAGCTAAAGGGAAATTTACTAGACATAACATTATAAATTATTAATATGTGTTGTTTTTTAATTTCCTCAAAGGATGTTGTAGTAATACCCTCCATTTAGGGTCTTCCAAAGAGTTGGAAATTGATCTATGTTTTGTGAAATATCATAAAGAAACCCCTGATAACGGCTGCCTTCTAAAAACAATGGCTAGGAGAAAAGAGTTCAATTGAGGCGCTCCGGGTACGAAGGGCGAACTCAACAAAACGTAGTTTCGAGATATTCGCATTTTAAAGTTTTATGTTACAGGCGAACTCAACAGAAAAGTCATGCCCTGGAATGAGAAAAGGAGTGGGGGTTGTGGACTAGGATGTGGAGTTCGCCCTTCGTACCCGCTCGGATATCGCAGTTAGAGCTTTGCCGCATATCGGTTTTTACGTATTTTAAAGGGGAAAAAAGGGCAAACTCAATACAAAAAGTACTAGTCTGGAGCTGGCCCCGACGGGAACTTGAAAATTTGGTGAAAATCGGATGAAAACTGTGGCCGTAAAGTGTTCCGGAAAAAAATGCTACGGCCGGACGGCACCACAGACAAAGTTGAGATCGGTAAAGATCAATATTCGATTTGACCCTCCGGGGTCTGGAAGACCCTTCCCCAAAATCCCGACGTCGTGGTATCGCAATAACTTCTTTAAGGAAGTTAATTATATGGGTGTATTCATCAAAAGGTCTAGAATCTGAAAATGAAAAAAAAAAAAAAATTTGTCCGATGTTGAGTTCGCCCTTCGTACCCGGAGCGCCTCAATTTTCTCTTCATATTTTTTTGAGAGTAGGAATGAAAAATGATAAAATTCGCCTTCTTTGAGAAAGTTTCCGCCGGAGAAAGCTCCAGACAACAATTATATGCGTTAAAACAAATTTAAAAAGTAGCAAATATAAAATTTTCTCTATAGAGATGTTTATTTCAAAAAGAGACGTAATGGGAAAACCGACAATGTCGCGATTCCAGTAAAAATCCCACTCCCACTCACGTCTTTTATATAGGAAACGCCTTGAAAAACCTTTTTCTTCTCAGTCCGTTCATTTTTCAAAATATCCGAGACATTTGTAATGGTTTAGAGTAAAAAGGAGATTAAAAGGAATCATAAATCAAAGTAAAGATACCATTGAGGGAAAAAATTAAATAAATATCCGAAGTAAAAAAAAAAGAGGTTTCAACAATCGAGGGAGTGTATTTTTAAGGGAATCGGAGATGAAAAGAGACTGAAAAATTGCTCCGATTGTTCACGGACGAGGGAGACAATGGGATTGTAATTTTATAATCCCTTTTCGCGGTGGATGTGACAAAAGCCAGCGGACAAGAGGAAAAAAGTCCATATGACACGGAAGGGAGATTCCATATCAAAAAAAGGCGACTGTCATTTCCACAGTTTTTTCTGTCTGACTTTTTGGCGAGAAATGCCCTCAAGCAAAAAAAAAATCGATATTCTTGTTTACCTTCTACTATTATAAATGATAAAGATTTTATTTTGACGAAGGACTATTTGCTTTGTGATTTGCCCTAAGTAAAGAGAATGACAGAACAAATAAAGTGGTCCTCACAAAAGGGACAGTGATGATATAAATGTAAACCGGTCCCTTAGGATTGGACTTGACTGATGTAGTGCTCCAAGAACACGCTAAGACTCCGGTCTTCTATTTGTTTCTGCTTTACTTTTTTATCTGTCAACTCAGGGAGATAATAAAAAAAGGAAAAGGTCTCGAAAATCTTGATCCGAGTTAATTAAAGCGAAGTTTCTTCTAAAACAGCTTTTACCTTAATTACTCTTCCTATTAATTAAGGCTATCTTTAAAATCTACGGCTCTGTTAGTTAACTTCCATTTCCTGGATTAGTTCTATAGGCGACGATTTACGGGTCAGCGAAAAAAAAGCGGAGAAATTTGAAACCGAGGATTAATATTATGATGGGTTTTTTAGCCAAAAGGTGCTTTTAGGGCTTTCAGATTTGGAGGGCGGTCTTGGGTTTCTTATTTTTCTTCTAAGATACCCCATTTTATACTCAATTATCCGGCTTTCTTAGTTTCCCCTAAACCCTCATTTTATCAGATTTTCTTTTGTTTCTCTGATTTAAAAGTAGAGAGATCCTCTTTTGAGGCTACTTTAAGGCATTTTTTAGAGTTTTGCGGGCTTTTATGTCTCAGAAAAAGTATTGGTTTGAAGAGCTTGCAACTTCCTTAAAGAGAAGTAACAATATAGAGGGGGAAGTATATGGGAGGGGAAGTATAACAGAGGGCGAAGTATAACGGAGGGCGAAGTATAAAGGTGGGGGAAGTATAAGGGAACGAAAGTATAACGAAGGGAGGGAAAGTATAAAGGAGTATAAGTAGGAGTATAAGTAGGGGGAAGTATAAGAAAGGGGAAAGTTTTTTTTTTTTTTTTTTTTGAAAAATTTTCCTAGTTTTTTTTAATTTGTAAAAAATTTTTAAAGTTTTTTTTGTTTTTTTCGAAAAATTTTCCAGGTTTTCCTTTTTTTTTCGAAAAATTTTCCGGATTTTCCTTTTTTTGTGCTTTTTTTTTTTTTTGAAAAAGTATTCGAGTTTTTTTTTCGACAAAATTTTTTAAGTTTTTTTGTCACAAAAATTTCTAAGTTTTTTTTGAAAATTTTTTAAGTGTCAAGGTAGAAATAACGGGCTCTATGGCCTAGGGATGTGCCTCTCGAAATGGGTAGAAGTATGAAATTTCTCCCACTAAAAAAAAAATAATAATTAAAAAGTGGCAATTTTTTTACACCAAAAATTCTCAAAAAATACAAGGAGTAATTGGTGAGGTAAAAATCGGATTAACGTTTCGGCCGCAGCGAATTTTTTAAAATTTCAAACAGACATATCTCCGCCATTTTTTCGAAATTCAAAAATCGCCCTCTTTACATTCTTCGTCACCGGCTAAAGAAATTTGTGTGAAAATTTGGTCAAAATCGGATGAAAACTGTGTAGATCCATATTCGAATTTATCCTACGGGGTCTGGAAGACCCTTCCCCAAAAACCCGACGTGGAGGATATCACAATAACTTCTTTAAGGAAGTAAAAATTGTTAGTCGAAAATTGGACATTTTGGGTCGTTAAGCTTAGCGCAGAACTTCCCCTTTTTGACCACATCTTAAGCCGAACTGAAGAAGACATAACCCGGATTGGCTGTCTTTCCTTTGACCCGTTGTTTACCGACCTTCTCGGTCCTTTATTATCTCGAGGACTTAGGTTAGTAGTTATGGATTCCAGCGATGGAATAAAAAAACGCATAATTTTTGGTTAGATGAAATTGAAAGTGGGCAGCAGTTGGTAAAACATGGCCTCAAAGGTAGCGAGTATTAAAAAATATATATCAAAAAAGGATCAGTTCACTATCGGGGAATATGTTTCAGTGAAATTTTCAACTTCTCCTCAAATTTCGTTTCACCCGAATCCTTGGCAAAAGGTTCTCCGCTCGAGGGGAACGGGGTGGAAGAGTTTGTTTTCCACGCCTTGGAAATAGCGAAAGCAAATCCTTTCGGACTAGGACTAAAACGACCCCCTTCCCGCCAAGTCGACCCGTCGCCGCTAATGTCTGTGGTGGTGAAAGTGTCGAGAACCTTCCCCCGCGATCCATATTAATGTCTTAACTTGGGAAAGCTCTAATTACAGTTTATGACGTCAATTCTCCCACCCTCTTTTTGAATCAACGCCACTTAATTTACCTTTCCAGAAATTTATTTTGAAAAAAAAAAACTTTTTAAAAGTTCATACCCTAATTTAATTTTTTTTTATTAAAAAACTCTCTCATTAGGATTCAAAGAACAGGAAACTCTGCTTGAAATATAACACAACTTTCCCCAGTTTTATCGCTGGTTTCTCGACAATTGTCAAATTAACAAAAGCCTTTCCTTAAATAAATGTTATCCTTTTATGCTCTGAATATGTTGGAAAAGGGTGAAAATCTAATTGAAACTTTAAGTAGGATAACCCCAAGTTTTATAAAATGAGATCATAATGAATGGTTTCCACCTTTTCATGATTAAACGTTTTAGAGCGCTTTCGCCGCCCGTGAAATGTTTGATGTTAAACACTCCAAGTGAATAAGTCGCCTATCTCGAAAGGCTTTATTGTTCTCTGAAAAAGGAGTCCTCTACTCCCGTATATCTTTTGTTAATTAAAACCGGAAAATGCTCGCCGAGAAAAATAATCAACTCGAAATAATCAATCCTGGTGAGTAAATAGCTTAAAACGTGGAGTGGGTGTTTTTCACTGATGACTTGAAGGTCGGAGGTTCAATCCCCTGGCTATTAAGGTTTTTTTTTTATTTTAACATTCCTGCTGAGGGAACACTTAGGTTGTGAGTAATGCAGTTTCCTGCGTAAGACATTGGGGTTGAAAAAATAAGGTTATGCAGGCTACCACAATGTCAACCTGTCTCCTTGGATTGCACTGCAGTAAAAATAATGGGATATCTAAGTATGGTAAAAATGGAGTTTCCTGGATAAAAGAGAACATGGGGGTTGAATGGTGAAGGTTATGCAGGCTACCACAATGTCAACCTGTCTTCTTGGATTGCACTGCAGTGTAAATAATGGGATGTCTATTGGTAAAAATGTAGTTTCCTGGATAAAAGAGAACATGGGGGTGAATAAAGAAGGTTATGCATGTTACCTCAATGTCAACCTGTCTTCCTAGATTGCAATACTGTAAAAATAATGAGAAAAGAGAAAGAAGTATAAGGTAAAAATGTGAGAAAACGAAGATTTCTGTTTAATAAGGCTTCTGCAGCTCAATTCGTAGAGTCTTGGGCTAGAAACCTTAAGTTCGTAGGTTCGAATCCGACTGGGAGCCTATTTTTTTTTTTTTTTTTTTTTTTTTTTACTCTTTTTTTCTTACTTTTTTCTTACTTGGTTTAATATTAAAGATTTTTTTTTCATATTCATTCAGGTCAAAGTTGTAAAGACGCCCAGGAAATATGGCAAAGCCTCCACCTGGACCCACCACCACATTTCAGTGGGGTAAAATAGCGTATTTTTAATTCCTACCCACAGAGAATTTCGGAGTATGGAAGACTTTCAACTATAAGCCGTAGATGGAGAATATTACGATGACTATTTAGTACAGACAAAAAATTGAAAAAAAAAATGGAGGGGTTAGGTGGCGGATTTTTATGTTGGATGTTATTTTTTCTTGCTTTTATATAATAGAATATTGTTTTCCGGAGAATGGAGCGGAAAAAAAACCTCAGAAAGTACTTTTCTTGGGGTATTTGTAACTAGCTGACAATTCCATTTGCTATCGGGGACTGGATAAAAAGCTTTCTATACGCTATAGAAAGAAAATAAGGGTGAGGGGGTGTGTGAGCCCCGCCGCCTCCCTTCACCTCGCGATGTATCATCCGACTTCGGACATTTGTTAGGCCTAAAAAGAGCGCGCCTGCGAGCAAAACACATTTATCATCGAGAAAACTCGACTTTTCACACCTTTAAATTTTTCCTCCGACACTCAATTACACGACAGGTGCCTCTTAACTCAAAATCACTCCCCTGTGAAAAACTAAACCCGAAACGGGAGTTCAAAAAAAGTTTCTGTTCAATTACTCTCTGAGGAAACTGACCTTTAATTTTATTTCTCTTCTTTTTCCTTATCCTAGTAGCGCTGATTTTTTGGGTTGTTCGTTTTATGGATAAATCTAGGATGATTTCTTTTAAACTTCTTTATTAGCCTCCTACATGTTTCGGGGATGAACCATCCCCCTCTTCAGGGAGTCTGAAAAAATTATATGGAAGGTAAGTACATATGACTTTTTTGGATAAACAGTAATTTCGGTAATATATGACAAGTTGTAACTTATAATATAAAAAATTTTTAACACTTACGAAGTCTTAAGTTTTTCAGTGGTAACTATTTTCATGTTATAATTCTCACTTTTTTGTTTTTTGTTTCAGGTACGTATACATTGGGAATTTCAGGAATCTCGAAGCAATAACACCTATTTTTTAACAGAAAAATTATGTTTTTTTGTTTTTTTAAAAAAATGACTAGATAAAATTTTTTGTAACTTACGTTTTTAAAAAATCAAGATAAAAATTCGATGACTAGATTGTTTTTATTTTTTATATAATAACTGTTTTTTCCTCTTTCTCATTCTTTATATCACAGACACATGTAAACGAGGATGAATAATTTAATAATATTTTAAAAAACAGTATTTTGGGCAATAAAAAGGAATAAAAGGTGTAAAACGTGGTCGGTTCATCAAGGTCGGTAGGTAGGTTTCATTGTTTGATTGTTATCAATGATCGTCCTGTGTTTCCAGTGTTGTCGGAGTAAACCGTAGTAAACCGGAGTAAACCTTGATGAACCGACCACGTTTTTACACCTTTTATTCCTTTTTATTGCCCAAAATACTGTTTTTTAAAATATTATTAAATTATTCATCCTCGTTTACATGTGTCTGTGATATAAAGAATGAGAAAGAGGAAAAAACAGTTATTATATAAAAAATAAAAACAATCTAGTCATCGAATTTTTATCTTGATTTTTTAAAAACGTAAGTTACAAAAAATTTTATCTAGTCATTTTTTTAAAAAAAAAAAAAACATAATTTTTCTGTTAAAAAATAGGTGTTATTGCTTCGAGATTCCTGAAATTCCCAATGTATACGTACCTGAAACAAAAACAAAAAAGTGAGAATTTAACATGAAAATAGTTACCACTGAAAAACTTAAGACTTCGTAAGTGTTAAAAATTTTTTATATTATAAGTTACAACTTGTCATATATTACCGAAATTACTGTTTATCCAAAAAAGTCATATGTACTTACCTTCCATATAATTTTTTCAGACTCCCTGAAGAGGGGGATGGTTCATCCCCGAAACATGTAGGAGGCTAATAAAGAAGTTTAAAAGAAATCATCCTAGATTTATCCATAAAACGAACAACCCAAAAAAACTGACCTTTTTTGGCACGTTTCCTTACATCCTTTTATATAGAGCTAATTTCGACGGAAAAAGTTGTATAGGCCACTGTTCTTAGAGTATCGAAGACCTCAAACAGTAGGTGTCAAATTGCTACTTTAGAGAAGCTGTATAAAAACTCAGGTCTCGTAGCTATTGAATGATTCATGTGAGGCGACTTTAATAACGTTGCCGGGTCTATGACAAAAGGCAATAACTGCGAGTCGCGCACCTCCCCCGTCCGGCAACTCTCATGAGGACGAGGGTAGTTTTGACGGAATGCCGGAATAAAAGAGGGGGCCCTTCTGGCCACCACACGCATATAAATACACCCAGTATAAAGGCTAATATAAATTCCAAGGCGTCAAGGGAGTTTGAATAATGACCAACTCCGGGAACTCCCCCAACTTCGACACAAAAAAATACTTTTAAAAATATTTTTCTTTCTAAATTAAGAGATTGACGATTTAACCTTTTTTAGCACCAATTGCCTGATTACAGCTTTACAAGTGAAAACCCTTTTTTTTTTCCTCCTCGACAAGTCCGAGAAAGCCCTTCTTCATTGGCCCTTATCCAGCCCAATTCAACCCAATTCTTTAAAAAAAAGGCCGTTTCAAACGGTTTAAAGCTTCGTAATTTTTTTCTGTTACCTTTCCGTGACTAAAATTATAAGGAAACAAATTTTTTAGTTGATTTTAGATGTAAAAACACCCTTTTTATCGGCTATATAGGCGTTCAACACCCTTTTTAACGGGTTTTTCGGTTATTTTCCGAGGTTTTTATCTACATAAACCGTTTTTCCGGTATTTAGGCGCTTAACATCTCTTTAAAGGATTTTTGCGGGTCGATTTTCTGTTCCTTGCCTTGGACAACCCGAAGGTCGTAGGCTCGAATCCCACGGGGGAACTATTTTTTTTCTAGTTTTTCTTTTTTCGATTTAATATTTTTAAAAATCCCTTAACTTTGTTTTTATTCAATCAATTCTGGGCTTTTAATAAGCCCGCTTTTGGGCTTAAAACCGGATTTCGTTAAAATCAATTAAGAAACAACAGGTTTCCCGCAATATTAGTCGATACGGGAGCTATTTCCGACCTATGTTATCTGATTAACTCGAATCTAATTAGGAAACTTGGCTCAAAAACTGCTTTTCAAACTCTTCCGTAAGTCTGAAAAAATTCGAAAAAGCTCTTGTATAAAATAGTTGGCAATATAAGAGAACCCTCACGTAGACGCACTAAACAAACAGCCCGGCTATAAACTCAAATCATAAAATAAAACTTTTTATTGCTTCATTTATAAAGGCGATTCTTAAACCGTGGTCGAAAAAATTCAATTTTTCATCCATTTTTAGAATCCGAAAAGTTCGGAAAATATTGGAAATCCCCTCAATCAACACGGTAAACTTTGATTGTCTCTACCCCAGATTTATACAGGGTAGTCCAATTTATTTAGGTATCTTATTGGTTTTTTCACCTCTAAAAATCACCATTCGTAACAGATTTTTTGCGTTTTCTTTTCAGTCTTTTAGCCGAAAAAAGTCAGGTTAGGCATTTTTGTTCGGATTTTACCCAAGGAACTTACATTTTAACAGAAAAAGACTTGAAAGATGTAAAAATGTTGAGTAGATATTTTTTTTATCGCTCCTAATTGAAATGGATAGCTTGAAAAAGGGCTTTTTCACGTGTATTCCGTGAGACACGCAAATCGTTTTTGTAAGCCCATCAGCTTTTCAAGACCTCTTCAATCTTAAAATAATGACCCTGCGGTAGCAGGGACTAAAAGGTAGATTTCTTTTCATGATTAAAATTAAAATGTATAAACACAAAATATATAATTATGTTATAAAAATGATGATATAAGAAAAATTGCGCCACTGAGCCCCTAGAAAAACATCTGATAATTTTATTAATAAAATATTTAATAATTTCCCGGTATAAATTCAAATTTTTTTTAAGTTTAGCTAGTTCAATATTTTGCGCCTGGCTCGTCCAAACCTGCTTTAATTAATTTTTTACACGCCCTCGCAGAGGTCTTAAAGTTTTTTTTTGCAAAAGGACTAGGATTTCAATAGAAAATGCCAATTTTGTCTTTTAAGCCCTAAGTAAAGTAGGTGAATCGCTGGTCCGATTTCAGCCATTAACGAACTCGTCCGAGCTATTGAGATAAAAGCTCTAAATACCGGATATCGTCACCCTCACATTAAATTGCTCCAGTTATCGTGCTAATATATATATATATATATATAAACTTTTCAACTGAGGATGGTTTTGGGGTCCAGGAGGTATGAAACGAAAAACGTATAGAAAATTTTTTGAATCTGCGACTACTTGGTACATTACAATAGGTAGATTTTTGAAGAAAAGAAATCTACCTAAAAGAAAAAATCTAGAATAAAGGTAAAAATTCCTTATTTTTAATTGGAACTTAATTGGAATTGCAGATTTGAAAAGTGGTTTTTAAAGAGTTCATTTTTGAAATTCTAATTCCCAGTGCGCCTATACTCTGTTTCCGTTTAATTTCCTTCACGCCGGAGGGAAACGTTTGTAGTGCGGGTTAAAGTGCTTTTTAATTGTACTTCGCGACGTTAAAAACGCAGAAATAACGATGTTTTTATTCACCTGCACTTTCCTGTTTTTTTTTCTCTCTCTTTCTGGTGTAGGGAGCTTTGATTTTTTATAAAGAGAAACATAATTTTTTAACGATTTTTTATCAGGTTTCCGATCACATTTTGATGGACGATTAAACAATAATGATCACAGTTTAATGGCCTCTCTGATTCAATATCTGCCCCATTAAGCAACGATTTTGAAATATCTCCTCTTCAATTTTATTTTCTGAAACTATTTTTCATTTGCAATCACTGATTTACTCCTTTTTTTACTGTCACATTCCATTTGTATTTACCGGGGATGAAAGGGTTTTTATTTTTAATATGAGGCGCTCCGGGTAAGAAGGGCGAACTCAACATCGGACAAATTTTTTTTTCATTTTCAGATTCTAGACCTCTTGGTGAATACACCCATATAATTTTTGTGTTGAGTTCGCCCTTTTTTCCCCTTTAAATACGTAAAAACCGATATGCGGCAAAGCTCTAACTGCGGTATCCGGGCGGGTACGAAGGGCGAACTCCACATCCTAGTCCACAACCCCCACTCCTTTTCCTATTACAGGGCATGACTTTTCTGTTGAATTCGCTCGTAACATAAAACTTTAAAATGCGAATATCTTGAAACTACGTTTTGTTGAGTTCGCCCTTCGTATCCGGAGCGCCTCATATTAACAATGACCTTGAAATCCAGCAAGACAGGTTGACATTGAGCCTGTTGGAGTTTCTTTTCCCCTGTTTATATTTTATAATTTTAAGTGGCGATTGTTGTTTCTGATTAAATGGTTGACCCTGTCCACCACATGCTCGACGTCATTTTCGACCGGGTGCACGGGCAACTCAATTATCCAGCTTTGTGTACCTGCTCGGCGAGAACAAAGCCTTTGAAACAGCCACGCACTTTGAGTGAATAATAACAACAGCGCCTCTCCAGCTCGAGATTTACGTTGCTTAAGCCGTTAGAAAAACTTTATTAATTAAATTTTTTTCTCGCTACCTACCCTTCCGGATGAATGTATAAAACAGAAAGTTAAAAAAAAAAAACTTTTATAAAACTGAAACCAAAAGGAAGTTGTTGTTTTTTAAAAGACAACAATAAAAAAAATTAAAATTTCATTTCTACCTAAAAGTTCATATCCACGTCAAAAACACCAGGAAAAGTTTGATCAAAAATAAAAATAAAATTTTTTTCCCTTCAACGAAATTCCGTCTCTCTTATGATCTGAAATATTTTCAAGGAGGAAAAAGGAAGAAAAGCTTCAATATCCTCCTTTTTAAACTTTTAGCTCGCTTTGAGAAGACGGACAATTCAAAAGGAACGAAAAGACCTCCCTTCCGCCTGTTTACAAAATGGAGATCCTTTTGTTGAAACTTTTAAAGAATGAGTTCTTAGGTTTGAAATTAGAGGTTGAAGTAATGGCTCGGGTCAATGAGGCATTAAAAAATACAAATAAAAACCTTTATTTTACACCAAAAATGAGGGGAAAAATAATTCTCTTCAAAAGAAATCGTCTGTTCTTCTCTCCTTCACTGTTTATCTCCATAATCGGGATTTTGGAGTCTGAAGCTGAAAGAATTAATATTCCTCAAAGTCAAAATTAAAGCCCGGATATCTCAGAAATCGATTTTCTTAGATTAACTCTTATTGAAAAGCTCTTTTAAAGGAGCTTCAGAAAGATTGTAATGGTTTTTGAGATATTTGCTATAAAAGTGACTATTCGCATCTCAAAATTAAAATGCAGATATCTCAGGAACGGCTAGACAGATTTTCTTAATTGCCACTTTTTGAAAAGCTCTTTTAAAGTCCGTTGAAATACTACCCTGTATATCTAACTGTTCTGGGGATATTTGCGTTTAATTATTCTTGGAATTGGATGTGAAATTTAACTTTCATTTTATGAACAAACTACACTGTTCAAACTAGTTTAAGTTTCCAGCACTGATTACGTTTATTATGTAGATCAGGTTGCTCGTGGTAACAGAAACATAGTGAATGGTAAAACTCCTATTTTGGAATTGAGGCGCTCCGGGTACGAAGGGCGAACTCAACATCGGACAATTTTTATTTTTTTTATTTTTTCAGATTCTAGACCTCTTGGTGAATACGCCCATATAATTTTTATGGTGAGTTCGCCCTTTTTTCCCCATTAAATTCGTAAAAACCGATATGCGGCTAAACTCTAACTGCGATATCCGAGTGGGTACGAAGGGCGAACTCCACACCCTAGTCCACAACTCCCACTCCTTTTCCCATTCCAGGGCATGACTTTTCTGTTGAGTTCGCCCGTAAAACAAAACTTTAAAATGCGAATATCTCGAAACTACGTTTTGTTGAGTTCGCCCTTCGTACCCGGAGCGCCTCAATTGTATAACTTCTAAAAAGACATGGCGAAGGCCCCCTTCTGGGCTCATCAAAGCACCGATAAGAAAAAAGCGGATAACTTAAAAAAAATTCAAATTATTAAGATGGGGAGAAAAAAAAATTAGGGTGGGCTTTATCTAAAGAAATACTCGAGGCCTTTTTTTAACTGTAAGATACAGCCGACCCAGGCGAGAGTAATGCCGAGGATTTTTTCCTCCATTCCGTATATCCTTCGTTGCTTCTAATTTATTCTAAAAGGCACTAGAAAATTTTGTTTAAACCTTTTTCTTTTATTTGAAAAAAAATAAATTCGGATTGGATCGAAGACTTTTTTTTTCCTTTAGAAAAAGCTCTGTTTTCAGCTTCCTCAAAAGGCGGGAGTTCGAAGACAAACAAGAAGAGAGACTTTAAAACGTCGTTTCCATTATTTATTCCCCACCCGGGATCTGAAACAAGCGGGAGTTTTACGCGGAAAGTCAACAGAAAGGGATTAAGTTTCGATTTTTAATGATTTATTTAGAGATCGAAGGAGAAATAGAAAAAAAGAAAAACTTGTTCAGATTTAGGGCATTATTGCGAAAATCATTGAAGCGTAAGGGAACAATGTGGGCTATAATGGACTGCTATTCTAATTCTGTGAATAAAGCAATTTAGGCAATCCATTATCTCGCCAATTAGTAAGGGCGTTGTCTTCTGGAGACACAGACTATTGGATCTCTAAAATGTATTTTATGTACACTTAGTTTTAAGGGGTTCTCGGCGATTTTTATTTTTATCCTTTTCTCCCCTTCAGCGGGGATCGTTTGTTCCTAAAGTGGTGCGGCTGGTGAGTTTGGTAAGTGACAGGAAATTACAGAGGATGCTAATGTTGGGAGCTTTCTCTCTGATGGAGGAGAATCCTGTGGCTAATGGATCGCCCCTGTCCGTCTCGGAAATCCTTTTGTCACTTTTTTTGACCAGAAGAAGAGAAGGAAAAAAGCAGACCACAAAAACTACTTCATTAAGCGATTTTTTTCTTTCTTTTATGGCTAACATGTAAAAATCAAGGTTCTTATTATTATTTTCAAGCATAACTAAGAGAGCTATCTGTTGTTAGATTAAAGAAGCTAAACGTATTAATCGATTCACACAAAAATTTTCTACTAGAAACCATTCTTAACTCACAAAAATAAGTGAACAAAGATTGAGCAGAAGACGCTTCTTCCCATATCCCCCATAATGCTGAAACATTTTTAAAAAATCTGATTTTTCAGTCATTTTAAAATAGGCTGATTCTACGATAAAATCAAAACTATTTCACCCAGCTGATCTAGTTTTTCACAGCTATTCAAGTTTTATCATTGGAGTGGAATTCAGTTATGGCCGTAGCTAAAATCACTAATTGGGAACGTGGAGAATTTCCTAGAAAATTTAAAAATTTCGAAAAAATGGCTCTTTTATGGCTATTTTAAAATCAAGGTTCTTAATATTATTTTCAAGGACAACTATGACAGCTATCTGTTGGTGGATTAAAGAAGCTAAACATATTAAACGATTCACACAAAAATTTCTATTAGAAACCATTCTTAAGTGAACAAAGAATGAGCAGAAGACGCTTCTTCCCATATCCTCCATAATGCTGAAACATTTTTAAAAAATCTGATTTTTCAAGGTCATTTTAAAATACGCTGATTCCACGATAAAATCAAAACTATTTCACCCAGCTGATCTAGTTTTTCACAGCTATTCAAGTTTTATCATTGGAGTGGAATTCAGTTATGACCGTAGCTAAATTCACTAATTGGGAACGTGGAGAATTTCTTAGAAATTTTAAAAATTTCGAAAAAAAAAAGGAAAGCGTAAATAAGTCTATCACATGGAGGACGAATGAGCAGAAGACGCTTCTTCCCATATCCTCCATAATGATGAAACATTTTAAAAAATCTGATTTTTCAAGGTCAATTTAAATACACTGATTCTACGATAAAATCAAAACTATTTCACCCAGCTGATCTAGTTTTTCACAGCTATTCAAGTTTTATCATTGGAGTGGAAAAAATTCCGAAAAAAAGGGAAGTGTAAACAAGTCAATAATATGGAAGAGTGAAGTTTTTAAAATAAGGTCAAAACGTTACATATTCAATGAAAGATCCTTTTTTTAGACGGTTGGTTCATTTTTATATTTTTTTCCCTCCTCGCCTTTCTTCTCAATTGTATCGATTACGGAAAGCCATTCATTTGGAGGAGTAATACCATAGTATTATTTACTAAAAGGCCCTAATTACAGTTTAATTAAGTCTAGAATTGATATTTACGCGAACTCCCTGATTAACGGCTTCGCATAAGTTGGAGCTTAAACTTTTTTTTTATACACGTGAGTTTTTAACGGCCTCTACTTTAGATTGAATTTCAACGATAAAACTTCATAGCCTTTAAAGTTTAACATAATTAAGGCTCCTCTCGTAAAGAACAATTCCATTAGCCAAATGTACCTCTGAAATACACTTTTATCTTTCTGATAAATGAAGTTGTATTTTTTCTAAAAAGGATTTTCGCTGTGGAAAGAGGAATTTTCGAGTTAAAGAATATAACGCGAGGTCAGAAATAAATCAAGATTAACAAGCGTTAATTCCGGCCACTCCATAAACCAGGACCCCTTCTTCCCATCACATTTATATACCAGGGTTTATCCCCATCTGCCCCTTCTGGATTTCGCTCGATTGAGACGAATTATCCTCCCTAAACGAACGGAGAATGGGACTTATGAATCCCCCTTCTCTTATCCATTTGATTCACTAATTATCGTTTTAAACCGTTATTAAGATTTAAAGCTTTTCAAATATCAAGGGATTTTCATATAAAATCAATAGTTTAAAGTAGACCGGGGGTGATGCATACAGGAAAGAAGGCTGCAGATTCGTAGGAAACTAAATAATCGTAATCATAATCAAAAATAATACGATTATACTCCGAATTATAGCATCCGTCTCCCCTAAATCTAATGACGTCTGCTTCTGTCTTCGGTGTATTTTTAAAAATGCTATTAAAAGCGAAAGTCTGAGTTAAAATATAAATTCGAGCCCAAACTGAAAATTGGGGATAATCCTTTACTCAGTAATCGTTTCCTTCAAAAGACGATAATCCTTGGAAGCAATCTCCGTTAGAAATGTTCCCCTTATTTCTCGCAAAATTCACCATTTTTTAATACTTTAAATTAGAGATATATAAATCGATATGGAAGAATTCAACATGCGTCGGACAGCTCGTTTTGATTTTACGTAATAAGTACTATCATTAATAAACTTTAAATATAGCAGGTTATAAAAAAGATAGGTTATACTAGATGAAAGATTGCCATTGGCTTCCAAAACCAGAAGGGAGCGAACTCCAGTGGATCACAAACGAATCACAAACCCGAAAGCTTGAGGGCTTACCCTTATTCAGTGCCCAAAAAAAAAATGATCAGCTCGCCTTTTTTTTCTTGTTAATTGTTAATTGTATACTGTGGCATTTTGAGGTTGGATCTTGATTCCAGATGGGGCTCTGAAACTAAAATCCCCCTTCAGATCCTTATTTGTATGTAGAAGTCAGGCGTACAATTTCCTTTGTGTAGAAATCAGATCCCTCTTCATTTTGCACTTTTCAATTTTTAACGCCATTTTGTTTTTTTTATTAAAAATGAAAGAAACAAACGATTTATAAACGAAAAGCGAACTTAACAATCGAGTACTCTGCAAATAGACACCTTTTATTTTGTCAGCCTGATGGAATTTTATAAAAGCCCTTTTTTCCCCCCTTGTGAATCGTTCACCGCTAATTCTCAATTTTTAATTGATGTAAATTTTTCGTTTGCATTTGAAACAATAAACGAAATTCAATTTAATTAATTCAATTCAATTGATAATAAAATATAAATTAAACAATATAAATTATTCGAATAGAATAATTGAAAAGGGAAAAATATATTATACATCAAAAAAGCGGTAGATTCGACATTTTTACTGAATAAGCGGTTTTTCGGCATGTTCACCACGCCTTATCGCTTCTATGTACATAAAGGGAAAATGTGTTGAAATTACCATATCGTCGCGTTAGTTCTAACACCGGCTATCTCATTTTTCCTAAGTTTTCAGGAGGGTAAGAAGACTGATTTTCTCATTGGAATGCATCACCTGTTGGCTAAATCGTGAACTACGCGTTTTCAGTTGGTAATAGGGTTAAGTTACCAACGGAATTCGATTCAACACAAAATTTACCATCAGAAACAATGCCAAAATCAAAATTGATAAAAAATGAGATAGCCGGTGTTAGAATTTGATAGATAAAGAACTTTATTGAACATTGTTAATTACAATAAAGGAAAAAAATAAAATAAAAACTTAAAACTATTCCTCATCTATTTCATTTTTTATCAATTTTGAGTTTGGTGATGTTTCTGATGGTAAATTTTGTGGTGAATCGAATTCCGTTGGTAATTTAACCCTGTTACCAACAGAAAACGAGTAGTTCACGATTTAGCCAACAGGTGATGCATTGAATCCAATGAGAAATCGATCAGTATTCTTACCCTCCTGAAAACTTAGGAAAAATGAGATAGTCGGTGTTAGAACTAACGCGACGGTTTCTCCTCTTTCATTTTTTAATAATCAAATTTTGTGTTTTCAGGTAAATCATGGCGGAATATCAATTTGAGGTAATTCTTTTTTACTGTTGTCATGCATGAATAGGTTATTTTATGAGGGAGACTGGCGGAAGATTTGGGTACTATTTTAGGGGGGATAAATCAACATCTTTTATAAATAAATTCGTTGTGTTTCTTGAAAATTTAAACATCAGTGTTTTTACTTGATTAAAAAGTAAAATTTATAATCAACGTTTATTCAATTGAAATTTTTCTTGTCAACTCCATGTAAATAATGTAAAAGGATACCTTTTTCTTATTAATGTTTCCCTTCTTTAGAATGTGTGGGAGAACATTGTTATGTAGGTAGAAAGGGGTTGAGCGTTCGCTTTGATGGAATAAGACCGATATCTCAACATCTGCCCGGGGTATATAAATCAGGTTGTATATAAATCAAGTCGATGCCTCCGGGAAAATAAACATTGCGATGGCCCCTCGTAATCAATTCGATTCGGACGACCACCGCCTCCCGTTTATTTTTATACTGAAAGAAATACTTCTGCTAATATTCTAAAAATAGCTTCGCTGAGGCGTGAATTTTCGGAAATCCTCTAACTGGAATTACTGTCCCCTGCGGTGGAAGAATTAATTTAGCGTAAGCCGGATGACACAATTTTTGTTTTATTATAAAGCCAAGAGATGTTTCACCTCTCGGTATTCAAATTATATCTGACAACTCTGGACGTGAATTAACATTATCTTGACGTTTTAAATAAATTAACTCTAGCTAATAAACATAAAGCCGAAACTTCCATTAGTTTGACATAGAATTATTTAGAAAATAAAAAGCCCCTAGGCAACATCGGGAGGCATCGACTTTTCTTCTGATTATACTCTCTTTGTTATCCTCATTTTCCACCTCAAAATTTTCGCCTTTGTAAGGCCTTTGACCTTTGAGCGTTTGAATTTTGCTTTTTAAGGATGAAATAACTGTTCAAAGTTAGCAATAAGTCAAACGGTCGGAATATGTTCAAGAAATCCAATTATCGAAAGCCCGGGGCCAGTTTTGGGTATTAATATTATCGCTTCAACTTGCGAAACTAATAATTGAAGGTTGTCATCCAAGTGACACATAACTCACCGTCCCTAATACCGGCGGGTTCAGGGGCGGAGGATCCTGGCCACTTCTGATAAACGTGCAACTAACAACACCCATCAACATAGTCTCGAAACTATGGAAGCTTTGCATTAACCTCAAAACATAATGTAAACTCCTCTCTTGATTAGTTTGAGCCAAGTTGTAAACCGGAGTGATATCGTGGCTGTCAGGGGAGATAAAAAAACAAAATAAAATTTTTTTTATTTTCTCTCTTAATTTTCAGACTGGACTAACAGTATCACGTATGAAACCACCATGGTGAAATACTAAAAAAAAATTATAAACTATAAAATCGCCAAAATTTAATAGGAAACTTACGTCAAACAAATAAGAATTATTAATGTCGAAGTATCCATTGGCTGATAAAGAAACTTTTTCATTCATCATGTAGTGTAGTTCAATTTTGTTCTGAAAATTATTAAAATATCAGTTGGGCATGTAACCCAAAGGTCGTAGGTTCGAATCACTTTGCAGACATAATTTTTTTTTCTACTCTTTTATCTCATTTTTCTGTAGTTGGGGACTTACGCTTAGCTCTATTTCTCCGTTTAAAAGTCGTTCTCTCATGACTCTATTGGCCTCATCAACCTGAAAAAAAAAAAGATAGGAAGCTAAAGGTAAAGAGCAAGTTTTAATATCAGGTTTAATTTTATTGACCCGGTACCTTCGATATTAATTTTTCCCAGAAACTGCTGATAATAACGTCTGATATTTTGCAATTTTCAAGCAGGGGAAAACGCTCAATTTAGGAAGGGAAATCAATTTTTAAAAAAGATTTAAATTAAATTTTCCATCACCTCTAAATTTTCATAGCGTAAGATCTTCAAGCCCAGTTAATAATTCAAAATTAGAAAAGCTTCACTTAAGTGTTTATCTATTAATGAAGAGACTTCCATTGAAGGGCCCCGAGGCGACGGCATTACTTTTATGGATTTTTTTTAAGTAAAGAAAAATAGCATTCGAGGGTTATCAAGAGAATAGAGACAATGGGAACCCTGAACCTCTGAAATCAGCCACATATGCGTTGCTGAATAAGGAAAATGGGTCTTCCACTCATTTTGACCGGTAAAATTTGATTGCTTAAATATTGGGAATCGAAGTCGTAAAAAAATTTTAACTCACCGTTTCTACAACTTCTGAAGAAATTTTCCCAAACCACGAAATTTCGTAAATCAAAAAAACAGTCCAAATTATGTTTAAAATAAAAAAAATATACATGAAAGGAAACTCCCATATTCTAAATACATGAGACTGACATCGGTTTGTCGGCTTATCTGAAGGAAATTTGTCAATAATCGAATATCCGGTAAAAATCAACAAAATCGCGTAAAAATTAAAAATAGAAGAAATCCTCCCCCCATGAACTTTACACACGAAATCAACAAAAAAATTATTTTCGTATAAATCTAATATTTTCAAATTTTGTTGTTTGTAACGTTTAATACAAAATTTAAGGCAAGTTTGAAAATCTCTTTTCACTAGTTGACAGCAGAAGAAATTGTAAAGTGAAACAAATAACACAAATAAAGGAAAATAATGGTATTTTTCCCTTAAGTAATCATTTATAACTGCTAACGATTTATAGTCGAAGTAGCACATCCAGAAGATTATGAAACATTTATTATTAACTCGATCACCCCGTTTCTTTCAAAATTAAATTTCAATTCCGATAGTTTCTCATTAGTTTTTTTAAAGTAAAGAAGTGATTCCATTATTATTAAAAAGCAATTGATAAAATTCAAGTAAGAAATTATGTGAATTTTCATCGATGGAATTCTGGTTTCGACATGAGATACGCTAACCATGTTAGGGATGCCAAAAGCGAAAATAAACATGTAAGTTAAATTGAAAATAGATGTTAAAAATATAAGATAATTTTTTGTGAATATGGAAGGAAAACCTAATAGGAATTCGAGAGCCGACGTAATATGATGTAAAACCGCGTGAAGTTTCATCGTGACTGTGGACTGAAATATTCGATACCATCTCGCGTGGCGGTAGTTCGCACTATACCCGCGACCCGTCCCCAAAGTGAGAGCCGAGGACCTTGGGGGATCGGCGGAAAAGCTTGATGAAAAACGATGGGGACAGAAAAAGGATTTTTTGTTTACGTTATGTTTTCTTGTGTAGAATAAGCGAGATGTTTCCTGCGTTTAAGTATTTTTAAAGGAGTCAGGGCGTTATCACAAGATACCCATTGATACGGGATTTTTCGGGTGTTTCCTTCGAGGTCTCTCTCGGTTTTTATTTTTTTTTTTTTCTTAAAATAGAGTACCCATTGTAGTTTCTCTCGGTAAATTTTTTTTTTTGACAGGGAAA
Organism: Orius insidiosus; assembly: GCA_014119065.1. Classification (NCBI taxonomy): domain Eukaryota; kingdom Metazoa; phylum Arthropoda; class Insecta; order Hemiptera; family Anthocoridae; genus Orius; species Orius insidiosus. The sequence goes on along the minus strand of JACGAQ010000635.1, from coordinate 53,158 downwards.
CCCTATTTTTTGAGAAATCTTGGAAATTTTTCTTGTCGAATTTGACCAAAAATAACCCCATTTTTTTAATTTTTAGAGGTTTTCCATTTTTTTTTCCTTCGGTAGTTTTCCTCGATTCTTTTTGGAAAAGAAACCTTTTTTGCAGGATATTCTGTATTCTTACTCGGTTTTTCATGTAGATGCCATATTTTTACCGGGTTTTTGTAGTTTTTCTCGATTTTCTTATTTAAAAAAAAGAAAAGCGCTAAAAAAACTGTAAAATTTAGATGAACTCACCGTTTCTTTAACTTTTGAAGAAATTTTACCAAATTGTAAGACTTGGTAAATCAAAAACGCAGTCCAAATTGTGCTTAGCAGTAAAAAAAAGAATAAGTCAGTACCATCGCAATTCTAAATACATAAGAGTGCCGTCTGTTCGTTACGTAATCATTATCGTAAGGAAATTTTGCAACCACCGAAAATCCGTTAAAAGTCAACAAAATCGCGTAAAAAGTAAAAATTGAAGCGATCCTTCTCCCATGAACTTTAAATACGAAGTAAATAAAATATTTATTTTCGTTTAAATCTAATATTTTCAAATTTTCTTTTTCATAAAGTTTAATGCAAAAATTTAAGACAAGTTTGAAAATTTCTTTTTACGGTTGACAACAATATAAATTGTAAAGTGTACCAAATAACATAAATAAAGGAAAATATTGGTTATTTTTTTCGTAATCATTTATAACCGCTACCGATTCGTAGTCGAAAACACATCCAGAAAATTATGGAACAATTAATTATTAACTCGATCACCCGTAATTATTACTTTCAAAATTAAATTTTAATTCTGACAGTTTTTTATAAGTTTTTTTTAAAGTAAAGAAGAGATTCCATTATTAGTAAAAAGCAATTGATAAAAGTCAAGTAAGAAATTATGTGAATTTTCATTAATGGGAGTCTGGTTTGTACAAAAATTGGTTAACCATGGCTGGGAAGTTATAAGCGTACATAAAATTGGTTAACCATGGCTGGGAAGTTATAAGCGCAATAAAACATGAAACTCAAATTTAAATACGATGTAAAAAAAATATGTGACCCGGTACCTTCGATATTAATTTTTCCAGAAACTGCTGATATAACGTCTGATATTCTGCAATTTTCAAACTGAGGAAAACGCTCAATTTAGGAAGGGAAATCAATTTTTTTAAAAAGATTTAAATTAAATTTTCCATCACCTCTAATTTCATAGCGTAAGATCTTCAAGCCAGTTAATAATTCAAAATTAGAAAAGCTTCACTTAAGTTTATCTTTAATGAAGAGACTTCCATTGAAGGGCCCTGAGGCGACGGCATTACTTTTATGGATTTTTTTTAAGTAAAGAAAAATAGCATTCGGGTTATCACGAGAATAGAGACAATGGGAACCCTGAACCTCTGAAATCAGCACATATGCGTTGCTGAATAAGGAAAATGGGGTCCCTTCCACGCATTTTGACCGTAAAATAGGTTGTGCTTAAAATTGGAATCCAAGTCGTAAAAAATTTTAACTCACCGTTTCTACAACTTCTGAAGAAATTTTCCCAAACCACGAAATTTCGTAAATCAAAAAAACAGTCCAAATTGTTTAAAAGTAAAAAAAAATATACAGAAAGGAAACCTCCATATTCTAAATACAGAGACTGACATCGTTGTCGGCTTATGAAGGAATTTGTCAATAATCGAATATCCGTTAAAATCAACAAAATCGCGTAAAAATTAAAAATAGAAGAAATCCTCCCCCCATGAACTTTACACACGAAATAAGAAAAAAATTATTTTCGTATAAATCTAATATTTTCAAATTTTTTTTTAAGCGCTTAATACAAAATTTAAGGCAAGTTTGAAAATCTCTTTTCACTAGTTGACAACAATATAAATTGTAAAGTGTACCAAATAACCAAATAAAGGAAAATATGGTAATTCTCTCTTCGTAATCATTTATAACTGCTACGATTCGTAGTCGAAGTAGCACATCCAGAATTATGGAAACATTAATTATTAACTCGATCACCCCAATTTCTTTCAAAATTAAATTTAATTCTGATAGTTTTTTATAGTTTTTTTAAAGTAAAGAAGTGATTCCATTATTAAAAAGCAATTGATAAAATTCAAGTAAGAAATTATGTGAATTTTATATAAGGGGAGCTGGTTTCTACAAAAATTGGTTAACCATGTTGGCTGGGAAAAAAGCGCAATAAAACATGAAAGTCAAATTTAAAATACGATGTTAAAAATAAGAATTTTTGTAATATGGAAGGAAAAGCCTAATAGAATTCGAGAGCTGACGTAATATGATGTAAAACCACGTGAAGTTTCATCGTGACTGTGGACTGAAATATTCGATACCATCTCGCGTGGCGGTAGTTCGCACTATACCGGGGGTCCCCAAAGTGAGAGCCGAGGATTGATCTGCGGCAAAGCTTGATAAAAAAAACAATGGGATAGAAAAAGGATGCCGAAAAAAGGATTTTTCGTTTACGTTATGTTTTCTTGTCTAAAATAAGCAGATTTTTCCTGCGTTTTAGTATTTTTAAAGGAGCCAGGGCGTTTTCACATACCCATTGATACGGGATTTTTCGGGTGTTTTCTTCGAGGTTTCTCTCGGTTTTATCTTTTTTTTCTTAAAATAGATACCCATTGTAGTTTCTCTCGGTAATTTTTTTTTTTTTTTTGACAGGAAACCTATTTTTGAGAAATCTTTGAATTTGAAAAAATAACCCATTTTTTTAATATTTCAGAGGTTTTCCATTTTTTTTCCCTTCTGTAGGTTTTCCTCGCTTATTTTTGGAAAGAAACCCTATTTTTGCAGGATTTTCTTAATTCTTACTCGGTTTTGTTGAAATATTTTTACCGGGTTTTTGTAGTTTTTCTCGATTTTCTTTTTAAAAAAAAAAAAAAAACATTTTTATAGGCGTTCAAATAAGGAAATGGTGTCCGGAAAATAGAGGAAAAACTCGTAGAACACTTTTAAAAAAGTTTGGGAATCCCTACGGTATTCGAAATTCAAAATGCCAGTATAAGGCTTGAGTTTCACTTACCTTAGCAGCAGGAAAAGCGCTAAAAAAAAAACTGTAAAACTTAGATGAACTCACCGTTTCTTTAACTTTTGAAGAAATTTTACCAAATTGTAAGACTTGGTAAATCAAAAACACAGTCCAAATTGTGCTTAACAGTAAAAAAAAGAATAAGTCAGTACCATCGCATATTCTAAATACATAAGAGTGCCGTCTGTTCGTTACGTAATCATTATCGTAAGGAAATTTTGCAACAACCGAAAATCCGTTAAAAGTCAACAAAATCGCGTAAAAAGTAAAAATTGAAGCAATCCTTCTCCCATGAACTTTAAATAAGAAGTAAATAAAAATTTATTTTCGTTTAAATCTAATGTTTTCAAATTTTCTTTTTCATAGCGCTTAATACAAAATTTAAGACAAGTTTGAAAATTTCTTTTTACAAGTTGACAACAATATAAATTGTAAAGTGTACCAAATAACATAAATAAAGGAAAATATTGGTAATTCTTTTCTTCGTAATCATTTATAACTGCTACCGATTCGTAGTCGAAAAAACACATCCAGAAAATTATGGAACAATTAATTATTAAATCGATCACCCCGTAATTATTACTTTCAAAATTAAATTTTAATTCTGACAGTTTTTTATAAGTTTTTTTAAAGTAAAGAAGTGATTCCATTATTAGTAAAAAGCAATTGATAAAAGTCAAGTAAGAAATTATGTGAATTTTATAAGGGAGCCTGGTTCGTACAAAATTGGTTAACCATGGCTGGGAAGTTATAAGCGCAATAAAACATGAAAGTCAAATTTAAATACGATGTTAAAAAAATAAGATCATTTTTGTTAAATATAGAAGGAAAGCCTAATAGAAATTCGAGAGCCGACGTAATATGATGTAAAACCGCGTGAAGTTTCATCGTGACTGTGAAAAATATCGATACCATCTCGCGTGGCGGTAGTTCGCACTATACCGGGGGGTCCCCAACGTGAGAGCAGAGGACCTTGATCTGCGGAAAAGCTTGATAAAAAACGATGGGACAGAAAAAGGATGCCCGAAAAAAGGATTTTTTGTTTACGTTATATTTTCTTGTCTAGAATAAGCAAGATGTTTCCTGCGTTTTAGTATTTTTAAAGGAGTCAGGGCGTTTTCACATTTTCATTGATACGGGATTTTTCGGGTGTTTTCTTCGAGGTTTCTCTCGGTTTTTATCTTAAAATAGAGTACCCATTGTAGTTTCTCTCGATAGATTTTTTTTTTTTTTTTTTTTTTTGACAGGGAAGCCTTATTTTTTGAGAAATCATTTGAAAAAAATAACCCATTGTTTTCAATTTTCAGAGGTTTTCCATTTTTTTTTCCCTTCTGTAGGTTTCCTCGCTTATTTTTGGGAAAGAAACCCTATTTTTGCAGGATTTTCTTAATTCTTACTCGGTTTTGATTTGTTGTCCAAATCCATTTTTGGTATACAGATTTTTACCGGGTTTTGTAGTTTTTCTCGATTTTCTATTTTAAAAAAAAAAACATTTTTATAGGCGTTCAAATAAGGAAAATGGTGTCCGGAAATAGAGAAAAACTCGTAGAACACTTTTAAAAACTTTGGGATTCCCTGCGGTACTCGAAATTCAAAATACCAGTATAAGGCTTGAGTTTCACTTACCTTAGCAGCAGGAAAAGCGCTAAAAAAAACTGTAAAATTTAGATGAACTCACCGTTTCTTTAACTTTTGAAGAAATTTTACCAAATTGTAAGACTTGGTAAATCAAAAACACAGTCCAAATTGTGCTTAACAGCAAAAAAAAGGACAAGTTAGTACCATCGCAAATTCTAAATACATGAGAGTGCCGTTTGTTCGTTACGTAATCATTATCGTAAGGAAATTTTGCAACAACCGAAAAACCGTTAAAAGTCAACAAAATCGCGTAAAAAGTAAAAATTGAAGCAATCCTTCTCCCATGAACTTTAAATAAGAAGTAAATAAAATATTTATTTTCGTTTAAATCTAATATTTTCAAATTTTCTTTTTCATAACGCTTAATACAAAATTTAAGACAAGTTTGAAAATTTCTTTTTACGAGTTGACAACAATATAAATTGTAAAGTGTACCAAATAACATAAATAAAGGAAAATATTGGTAATTCTTTTTTCGTAATCATTTATAACTGCTACCGATTCGTAGTCGACAAAACACATCCAGAAAATTATGGAACAATTAATTATTAACTCGATCACCCCGTAATTATTACTTTCAAAATTAAATTTAAATTCTGATAGTTTTTTAAGTTTTTTTAAAGTAAAGAAGTGATTCCATTATTAGTAAAAAGCAATTGATAAAAGTCAAGTAAGAAATTATGTGAATTTTCATTAATGGGAGCCTGGTTTGTACATAAAATTGGGTAGCCATGGCTGGGAAGTTATAAGCGCAATAAAACATGAAAGTCAAATTTAAATACGATGTTAAAAAAATAAGATCATTTTTGTTAAATATAGAAGGAAAGCCTAATAGAAATTCGAGTGCCGACGTAATATGATGTAAAACCGCGTGAAGTTTCATCGTGACTGTGAAAAAAATATCGATACCATCTGATATCACGTGACGGATTTTGATAAAAAAAATAGTATTCACTATGCATGGGCAAAAAGCAAGGGCTTCGGAAAAGCTTGATAGAAAAATCAAAAGGAATCACGGAATAAAAAGCGTTTTTACGTTTGTGATAAGTTTTTTAGTCTTCAAAGAAAGAGGCATTTTTCATATTTTAGTATTTTTGGAAGATCTGGCCGTTTTCACAAAAATCCCACATTTTGATAAAATTGTTTGCGAGTTTTCTCGGTTTTTAGGAGTTTTTCTAGGTTTCTAGTAAATGAAAAACCATTTTTTTCGGGATTTTCTGAAGCTTTTCTTGGTTTTTCGGCAAATAGACTGTATTCTTGTTTTTTTGACAGAGAAATACCATTTTGACAGAGTTTTTTATAGTTTTCCTAGGTTTTTTTAAACCTTGTTTTTAGAGAATTTCTGTTTTTAGCATAGATTTTCAGTTTTTTGACAGAAAAACCAAAGTTTACTGAATTTTTGATAGTTTTTCTCGGTTTTTAAACATAGGAAGTAGGAACCCTATTTCTGTTAGTTTAAAATTGTTACTTTTTTCTCAAAATTTTTTCATTCATAAAATAATTTCGATCATCATACTAGAAGAATGAAAGGAATTTGTACAATAGTTTTTTTTTTTAAATATTTTATAACATAAATTATTAAAGAATATTACCGTCATTGAAACAATTAAAAAGTGATGGTTATAAAAGATAAAATATGGAAAATCTAATAATAACACTATAACTTCTTTGAAGTAGTTATAACTTTTAATTCCATAAATTACAGCAAACATTTTTTATTGTTTTATTGTATTTGAATTTTCAAATTTTAAATTATCATTTTTTTTCCTCAATACATGGGTTTTTAATAGCTTTGTTCCAACCGAAGATTGAAACTGGTTTGAAACTCCTGAAGCATGCGCAGAAGGATTTGGACGTCAGATCAGATTTTGAGACAAACGATTTGAACGACGTCTAATTTGACGTCCGAATCCTGCGCATGCTCCAGGAGTTTCAAGCCTCAGTTGGAACAAAGTTAATATTTCATAGCGATCAATATTTTTAAGTTAACAAAACATTTTAATTAATTTCAGACTGGACTAACAGTATCACGTATGAAACCACCATGGTGAAATACTAAAAAAAATTATAAACTATAAGATCGCCTTTAATAGGAAACTTACGTCAAACAAATAAGAATTATCAATGTCGAAGTATCCATTGGCTGATAAAGAAACTTTTTCATTCATCATGTAGTGTAGTTCAATTTTGTTCTAAAAAAATAAAATAGTTGATAGTGTTGGACATGTAACCCTAAGGTCGTAGGTTCGAATCATTCTGCGTACATAACTTTTTTTTTCTACTCTTTCATTCTGTCCTAATTTCCTCAGTTTAGTAAAAATTATTATATGAAATTTTTGTAATTTGGGCCATAATTTTTCGGTAGTTGGAGTTGGAAAAAGGGGTACTCACGCTTAGTTCTACTTCTCCGTTTAAAAGTCGTTCTCTCATGATTCCATTGGCCTCATCAACCTAAAAAAAAGAAAAAGATCATTGGGAGCAAAACGGTAAAGAACAATTGAGGCGCTCCGGGTACGAAGGGCGAACTCGACAAAACGTAGTTTCGAGATATTCGCATTTTAAAGTTTCGGTTTTTACGTATTTAAAGGGGAAAAAATGGCGAACTCAACATAAAAATTATATGGGTGTATTCACCAAGAGGTCTATCTGAAAATGAAAAAAAAAAAAAACGTGGAGGGTATCACAATAACTTCTTTAAGGAAGTTAAAAAAATTTGTCCGATGTCGAGTTCGCCCTTCGTACCCGGAGCGCCTCAATTTTAATGTCGGGTTTAAATTTATTTCCCGGTACCTTCGATTTTAGTTTTTCCCCAGTAAAAGAAATTGACACAACACTCCAAATATGATAAATAATCAACAATATTGTATAATGTATGGATATTCCTATACGTACTTGCTGCGTTAACGCATGAAAGGTTCACATGATAGCATTCATTCTTCACAATAAAAAACTGTCTACAAGCCATAAAATTTACTATAATAAAAACGAAATGAAACTGTAAAACAAAAACGACTTTAAGTCCGAAAAGAAACGAAAGCGGTTTCACCAATCTTCTTATTTTTTTATACAATACCAAATTTTCGTTCAATTTAGCTTTAATTAACTCAATCCTATCTGAAATTGCGGTGACGCTAGTTTTAAAATTTAATGAGTTCAAAAAAGCGATCGCGTATCCATAATAGTATGAAAACAACGTGATAAAAGTTTCAATCGCCTTCCAGTAAATGTTAATCAATTTATTGTCAGATTGGAAATTAAATCTGTAATCAGGAATAATCAATAAAAAAATGCAAATATTTAAAATTAATATTTTAAAATTAATTCCTTTATTTTGTTCAGTGCGTAGTAATTCGTCCAAATAATCCGTTTTTGAAATAAATTTCATACTTTCGCCATTTTTAATCAAGTTTAAAATGGTTAAAAATACACCGAATAAAAGGCAGTAACAGCAAGTCAATGTTATTGCTCTTACAGTCATCCTAGTTTGGTCGGAAAAGTATTCATTGAGGTCTGGGTAATTGAAATAACATAAAGCCACCACGATGAAAACGAAAAATGAGTGGAGGCGAAAACGCAATCTAGTATAAAAGGGATAGTTCCCTAATAAATTGAGCAGAAAAACGATGGTTTTACACTTGAAACTTTTCACTTTCATGTCCGATTTAAAAGTGCTCTGGAAATTCAAAATTGATCGATTGCTCTATCGCGACTGGGGAAAAATTACGTGTTGGATATTAGATTAAATCGCTTCTCGAGGAAAACGTCAAAAAATTTTGAAAAATCAATAAGATTTTCCATCAACTTCAAGTTAATTCAAAATTTAAGACTTCCTAAAGTTAGACTTCCATTTAAGACTCGGAGGTGACGGTATTTGGAAAATTATTTTTTTAAATTAAAGAAAAATAGCAGAGATCACGAGAATTGGCGATTTGTGAGATTTTTGCTGATTTGACTTCTAATCTGAAAAACCCAAAATGTCTAAATTGTTTTCGATTATATTAAATGAGTAATAACGTGCCTTGTAATTTGCCCTCGCGTGTTCTCTTTTTTATCGGATAAGCGTGAATTTTGGTGTTAACAAGCAGCGATAACAAAAACAGATTTTACAAAAAAAAATTCAAATATTTTGTTAAACAATAGAAAAGATGAATAAAAATAGGTTTTTTTTCACAAAAAATCTAGTTTATCATAAATCCTTATAAACCTTAAAGGCATGAGAAAAAGAAATCATGATTTTTCGAGACGTCGAAACGCAATATGCGAAAGAGGCCGGATTGAGTGACGTAAATAAATAAACTTGAGTGTTTGGAAAAGAAAATTGAGGGGAAAATTTTCGGAAGGCGTATCTCGGGGGTGAAATTCAGAATCGACGCTTACACGCCCTAACACCCATCGCGTCTCAATAGTACGAAAATTATTCCATCAGATTAGGCTGATCGATTGGATTTTTTTTCTTTCCACTTCATATAATCAGCGAAATTGCCTTCCCCTGAAATAATGACATTTTCCATTTTTAACTCACCGTTTCTATAACTTTCGAAGTAATTTTACCAAACCATAAAATTTGGTAACTCAAAAACACAATCCAAATTACGTTGAACAGAAAATCAGTGAAATTTTTAGGACAATCGCATAGTCTAAATATATAAGAGTAACCATGGTTAGTTACGTAATCGGTATCATAAGGAAATTTATTAATAGCTATGAATCCGTTAAAAATCAACATAATCGCGTAAAAACTAAAAATAAAAGCAATCCTTTTCCCATAAGCTTCATACACGAAATAAATAAGTAAACTATTTTCGTTTATATCTATTATTTCCAAATTTTTCTTTTTGAAACGTTTTATACAAAATTTAAGACAAGCTTGAAAATTTCTTTTTACCAGTTGACAACAAAATAAATTGAAAAGTGTAACAAATAATACATATAATGGAAAATAAACGTATTTTTTGATATGATTATTTATATCTGCTAAGTACTTATAGTCGACGTAGCACAACCAAAAGATTATTAAGCAATTAAGTATTACCTCGATCACCCCGTAATTGTTGTTTTCTAAATGAAAGTTTAATTTGATAGTTTTCGATTTGTTTTTTTAAAGAAAAGAAGTGAATCGATTATTATAATAAAACAATTGATATAATTCATGTATGAAATTATGTGAATTTTTAACGGTGGGAGTCTAGTTTCGACGAAAGTTTCATTAACCAGGGATGGGATGTCAAAAGCGAAAATAAACATATAAGTTAAATTTAAAAATGATGTTAAAAAAATGAGATGACTTCTGTTAAATATGGAAGGAAAACCAAATAAAAATTCGAGAGCTGACGTTATTTGATGTAAAATCGTGTGAAGTTTCATCGTGACTGCGCAAAATAATTCGTTGCTTCTGACATCTCGTGACGGTTTTAAAAAATAGCAGCAGGGAAAGTGGGGTCCGCCAAAAATCGCTAAATATCCCCGAAATGGGAGATACCCCAGTAAAAAAAAAATCTCATAACTGTAAAAAAAGAGGCTTGTCTGTCGAAAAACCGAAGGATATCCCAAAAATGCTCTAAAAAAGAGATCTCATACATTAAAATTTAAAAAAAAATTTATTTTAATTTTCTTGAGGAGTTTTCTTCGCCATTATTGCTCTGATAGTGCCTATTCCCTAAAAACGGCATGTTTTGCGCGGATTTTTTCTTCGTTTTTTTAATTTTCAAAGGATTCTCTAGATTTTCCTAAATTTTTTTTACAAAGAATACCCGCTTTCACATAATTTTTGGTCTTTTTTGGGAGCCCCACTTCTAAACGATTTTTAGACGTTTTCCTCGGTTTTTGGAAAAAAAAATCCATTTTTTGAGAGTTTTTGGTTATTTTTCACCGTTTTTTGACCGCGTAAACCCTTTTTTGCAAGATCGTGAGGTTAACACAAATCTCAGTAAATTTTGCTTAATGATTAATACGAAATAAGTGTTTTAGTCAAATTTTTTTGAACTACCTGCCCTAAAAAACATTGCTTTGTCCCTTAAAAATTAGGGGGAAAAACGGGGTTCGCCACTCATTTTGACCGGTAGAAGGAGGGGTTCATTTGCGAAAAAGTTGAGAATCCCTGCTGACTCTCCAAAATACAAATGATCCCCTTGAGTTCTACCTTAACGAAAGGCAAAATGAAAATTTGAACTCACCGTTTTTTGACTTTTGAAGAACTTTTACCAAAACCAAAGATTTGGTAAATTAAAAACCCAATCAAAATTTTGGTTAACAGAAAAGTAAGTGAATACGTGAGGAAACTGGCACGTTTTAAATAGGATAATAGCAATATTCGTTTGTTTTCTAATAACTTTTTAAATCTTCCAAGGAGTTGTAGTCGACAAAACACCCCAATTTCACTTATCAGAAAAAAAAATGAAAAACTCACAATCTTTTTTGTTTTCGTAGAATGTTTCCCGAACTTAACGATTTGATAAGCTAGAAATACAAACCACAGAAAGGACAGAATCATGTAACAGTAATTGAGGCCATCAAAACATATACTAAATCGATTTGCCAAATAACTACTGTAAAATTCACCCACAATAGAACAATACCTAGGATATTTCACTACAAAATAGTAACCATTCAAAATCAACAGAAAGGCATAAAAATTAAAAATTAAAACAATCCTATTCCCATACAGTTTATACAAAGAAGAAACCAAAAGAAATTTTCTTTAAAGACGTCTGCGCAAAATCATTCATTTTAAATCTTTTGAAACAAAGCTTAAACATGCTTTAAAATCTCTACGTACAAGCTGATATTGATATAAATTATAATAAATGATAAAAAGAATATAATAAGGATACCAGTGGTAAACTTCAGATCTAAATAAAAATAATGGTTAGTGACGTCATATGGTCAACAAAACATAATAAAGCAATCATAAAACAATCTACTGCCATTTCTTTGACATGGAAATTTTTATTTTCATATAAAAATTAAATTTTGAAAGTAGTTTTTGTGTTTTCTTTATCTTAATATGTGATTCTATTCTAATAAGGAATATATTTGATGTGGACAAATATAAACATAAAAGCATTTTATGATCTGACATCCTTTTACGTATGGAAGGTACATCATTTAAATAAGGGATTTCAGAAGCAAAATAAAATATGGCGCATAAATTTAAAATGAAGTAAAATAGACGAGATAGTCTTTGTAGAAAATACATGGGAAACCGAGAGAAATTCGAGGGTTAATGAACAACGATGTAAAACCGTCTGGAGTTTCATGGTGACTGAGCGAAAATAATTCGATAGCATCTGACATCTCGTGACCGTTTTAAAAAATAGTAGCAGGGCCCATAAAGTGAGGTACGCCAAAAATCGCTAAGTATCCCCGAAAAGGAGACACACCAGTAAAAAATAAAATCTCATTCCTGTAAAAAAAAAAGCTTGTCTGTCAAAAAAAATCCCAGAAATCCTGTAAAAATCCACTAAAATTTAAAAAAAAAAGTAAATTTTCTAGATTTTTTTATAGTGCTTATTCTCTAAAAGCCCTTTTTTTTGGAGTTTTCTTCAGTTTTTTTTGACAGAGTAACCCCATTTTTAGAGGATTCTCAAGATTTTCCTCAATTTCTTAGACAGAGCAACCCAGCTTTTACGTAATTTTTGGTCATTTTTTCTGTTTTTTGACAGAGAAACCCATTTCTGTAGAATTTTTAGACGTTTTCCTCGGTTTTTGGACAAAAAAAAAATCCATTTTTAAGGATTTTTGGTCATTTTTCACCGTTTTTTGACAGCTAACCCTTTTTTGCCGTGATTTTTTGCAATGATCGTGATGTTTACACGTAAGCGACACTTCTAAATTCTAAAGGCGTTCGGAAAACGGAGTTCGCCACTCATTTTGACCGGTAGAAGGGGTTCATTTGCGAAAAAGTTTGGGAATCCCAGCTGACTTCCAAAATACCAAAGATCCCCGAGTTCTACCTTAACGGCAGGCAAAATGAAAATTTGAGCTCGCCGTTTTTTTGACTTTTGAAGAAAAGCAAAATAAAATATGGCGCATAAATTTAGAAATGATGTAAAATAGACGAGATAGTCTTTGTAGAAAATACATGGGAAACCCGAGAGAAGTTCGATGGTTAATGAAAAACGATGTAAAACCGTCTGGAATATCATGGTGACTGAGCGAAAATAATTGAGGATCAATATCCACAGCCGGATTGGGGGGGGGCTTTTGGGACTTAGCCCCCCATTGCTGCTCAAATAGCCCCCTCTTGATAACGTGGTGTTCCCCCCAATTTTTTGGTCTAGAAACATCCGAGCGTTTTAAGTCATTTTCCTCGGTTTTCACATCTAAAAACACCCGTTATATCAGGTTTTCGGGGTTTTAACGTCTTAAACGGTTTTTTGGTAATTTTTTTCGATTTTCTGGTTGTAAAAACTCCGTTTAATTTGGCGTTAAGGAGATAAACATCTCTTTTACTGGGTTTTGGGTCGTTTTCGTCGATTTTCTGGTGTTGAAACACCCTTTTAATCCAGTATCTGGGAGTTAAACATTTTTTTTCCGGATTTTGGGTCCTATTTGCCGATTTTCTGGTGAGAAAACACCTGTTTAATCAGGTATCTGGGAGTTAAACATCTGTTTTACCGGATTTTGGGTCCTTTTGCCGATTTTCTGGTGAGAAAACACCCGTTTTATCAGGTATCTGGGAGTTAAACATCTTTTTTATCGGATTTCGGATAGTTTTTGACGAGTTTCTGGTGTAGAAACACCGTTTTTCACAACTTGCCCACAACTCCCCCACCACTTACCTTTTGTTTAACCTTTGATGATGAATTAGCGACCCATATTAACTCAATAGTCAAAAATAAAATCCAAGAAAAATCCAATGCAACACAAATAAAGGCGTTTTCTTCCACAGTGAACGATTTTTTTATTTTAAAAAGATCACTGACGGTGTCAGTATAAAATAACAACTTGACTAATTTATAACTGTCTTGTATTAAAATGAAAGCGTAAATATTCAAAACTACGACTAAAGAGTTGCCCATATTCGATGTAAATGATGAAGCAAAGTGTTTAATCCCGCTCAAATTTATGACGTCACATGGGTGCAATTTTTGAATTTTTTTTAAACACACTTTTTCAACGTTTTTAAAATTTCGGATGACAAACTGGCAAATTATAAGAGAATATAAAGTCATCCAAGGTGTAAAGTATTTAAACATAATTTCATATTTTCTATCATATCTTAAAAGCGTTTGTATATATGAAGGGTCGTGAAAAATATTAAAATATTCAAAACAACAAATAAAGCAGCTGAATAATATAAAATATTTTAAAATCAAAGTTTTTTTCAAGATCAATTTTATATTCTTTTAATATTTTAAACGTTTTATTATTTGATAAATAAGATGTATTATGATGATAAAACTAATTAAGATTTCGCCACATAGATCCCGACATTTCTATCATAACAAAATCTATAATTAAATCGATTTATTCTCCTGCAGGAGGCAGGTGGTGTATGTACCATCCGAAAATGAAGGCAAAATGGAAAATGAAAAAAATAAATGAGTTTTAAATTTTTTGTAGTAAATTGAGGGAAAGCCGAGAAAAAGCTCGAGGAACGTCATAATGTTGAGCGGCATTGAAATAACTGGGAATATCGTGTAGGTAGATTTATCATAATGGCATATCGATTTCATTGGGAGGTGCGATTATCACGCTTGGGTACGTGATTGAAAATTTTAAAAAAATCGCTCGGATGTTTTAGAACAGAATATCAAGGAGAGGGGGGCTAATTGACCAGCCAGGTCTCCCCCCCCCCAAGTCCTGCCTGAATTTGCCTGGCAAGTACAAAAATTCACCGGTATATCCCCCTCCAGTTCCCGTGGGACGTGGATTATGGAAGCTTTTTCCTTCGCTTAGGCCATTAAAACAAAGGGAATTTCTGTGTTTAAAACTTGCAAATTGATATTGAATGGGATATAGGGTTGTTTTAATTTAGAAGCTCGTTCTAAAGGGAACAGAAAGTGATGAATGCTCATGAGGAGAGCGTGTACGTGATCTGACTTGTACGGTTATCTGTTCAACATTAAAGGGGTTATTCACAAGGGTTGTTCTCGTTCAGAGACCGTCCTCTGAGCCTCCTTTTACCATTTCAAATGGCGCTTTTAAACCCCTTCTTCCGAATTTAAAACGTCTCTCTTGTTTTTCCACAGAATTAAAATCGAAAAATTAGGTCACTTGTGTCTCAAAATCAGGACAATTTAAACAGTTTTTAAACTTTTCACAACTTTTAAACTCCAATTTTGGGGGGCGAAAAGGGCACTGTGTATACACGAGGAAGGTTGGAGGGTAGTAAATTTGTAGGAAAAGCCGTTATCCACAATGGGGTCACGGCCTCCTTGGAAATACGCCAACTTACCAGAGACTCCTTAAAATTGAGATTTTATATTATTAAAATAAATGTGAATAAAAATGAGGATTCCGATTTTACCTTACTCACAAAGGATGTTATTGTGATACCATCCAATGCATATTCTTTGGTTTTCGAAAGTATTCCTTCACTTACTATCTCTCATCGAAACTTAAGGTGGATCCGACCTCAAAATTCAACCAAGTTAGACAGGAGGATGCCTAAAATTACTTTCCTATATTTGAGCACTAAAAATCGTCGGAAATTTTTACAAAAGCTACTTCTCGTTATTTTGGAATGTCCAGGCGGCCTTCGGAGCAGTTTTTCCGAAAAAGTTTTCCTTTGGAAAATGGAAAGCTTACTTTTCGACTAAAAAGTTTTTTCCAAAAAACTGCTAGCCATTTTGTAGGTTTTGACGAGTTCTTTCCAAAAATATATTTATAAGAAAATCCAATGAATAGGTTCGTCGTAATCCTTTTACAAGATTTGGAGGAAAAATGCCTACGCGCTTATAAAGGAATTAAAGAAATGGATCTCTATCCCCCCTTTCAAGCGGTTGAATCCTCTCAAGGTCATTTCAGTTTTTTCTCAGCCCTATTGAGTTCGGACTATTTATTTTATCATTCAGACACATTTTCACATTATATGCAATCATATAAAAAGTGAACGAAAAGCTCGGGCGTTATGATGGCCCTTAAGAAAAACTCCGCCATTTGGGTGATTTAAAAAAAACTTTGGAAATTTTCAACTACAAAAGAAGTTTTCTTCCAATTTTCACCAAATCAAAGAGTCTCCCTTTCCTAGTTATTTTCAAGAAATTTTTCCACAATTTCCGAAAATGGCGGAGTCTACATCCAGCAGGCAAAAGTGATGATGTGAATTGAATACAGACTTGATAATTTTTGAAAAATTTTATAAAATTCTTAAGCTCAAACTAACCCATGGTCAAGGATGCTTACCCTGCTTTTTCGGCCTTCGCGCAGGAGGAAAGACGAACGGCAACTGTCCACGATTTTTGGGAAAGAAACTCGGAGTACGAATTTACTGAAAAAAAAAAGTTCCCGTAGGGTCCGCTATTTTATTTTTTATACTTTGATTTCCGTCTTTTTTATATTTATTCTTTCACTTGGATAAAAAGGTAAAATTCAAAACGGTGCTTTTATTGACATTTTGATCGTAGATAACTTGAATAAACGAATATCCATCTCGACACGTGAGGAGCATGAAAGTGAGCGTAAAGAAATGCAAACCTCCCTCAAGATGGCTGGAGGCACAATAGGAGGGATAGAGATAGAAAACCTACTTACACAATTTCAAATACCTAAGCGCTTTTCTTGAAAAATGGGTGACCAGAGAAGTAAAAAAAATGCAATATTGTTTTTAAAAAAGATTCTCCATTTCGCTTGTACATTCGGAGTAAGCAGTCTTGAACGTAGATTGTCTCGGGATGGGGTGTGGGGGTAGCAATTTAACTGGAAAAAGGCGGAAAACCTATCAGGAGCCGACCGCCTTCTCCGAGCTTTTACCGAAGGGAATTCCTCTTTTCCTTTCAACCGGAACACAATCTCGCCGGAAACACACAGAGAGTCTCGGGGTCTAAGGCTACTCATAAATATTTTACAAGGCCGAAAAACGAGGGGGCCGTGGGAGGAGGAGAAAAGGGAGGTCCTCTGGTATTTTTCATAAAACGCCTCATCTGAGACGAACCCTTCGCGGTATTTTAACGGAAAAACAATGCCATACAAGTCTAACATAACTTATATAAAATGTTGTCTCTAGAGCAGTGATTCTCAACGGGGGCGGTACCGCCCCCCTGGGGAGCTGGGAAGTTACTGGGGGCGTTAAGCAAAATTTTGGGTAGGAGGGCAATTGCTAAGTGGCTGGGCGTTAGCGTGAGTCCTTTTTTTATTTAATTTTTATTAATGCGATAAAAAATTTTGTTCCAAAAAAAAGGCATACCTATACAAAATCAGGGTCTCTTTGAAAATCGAGTCGCTTGAGATACTAAACCAACATGACCGCCAAGTCTTGCGGGTTAGTATGACAAAAGAAAATTTGAGGAGAGATGAAGCGCGTGCTCCCGTTTTCAAGCTCCCCTTGGCGTCGAATGCTTGTTTACAGGTAATATTAATCAGTGATTACTTACTCATATAAAACTTGCTAAAGGGAGTTTTTTTGCCAAAAACACCGAAAATTTCTGTTTTTTAAGGAGTTTTCTAGCCCATAGAACCCAAAAATTCTGTTCAAAAGGATGTTTTTTGTCCAAAAACTCCTGAAAATCAAGAAGAAAGGAGTTTTCACGAAAGGCAAAGCCCAAAAACTTTAAAAAATTTTGTTAATGGGGCATATGCTTCGAAAAACTTAAGAGAAACCCCAAAAATACTTTGAAAATCAAATTTTTTCGGTCTGAAGAGGTAGAAGAGCTTAAAAACCTGTTTAGAGGGAAGAGGGGAGAGCTGGGATTAAAACTGAAAAAAATTTTATAGAATGGTGTTTTCTCGAATGAAAATATAAGCCCTGGCCCTTGACCCATAACTATTGAAAAATAGACAAAAAAGGTATTTCATTTTCCATTTTCTCCGTAGAATTGATAAAACGTGTAGGTATTGAAACTTCATATACGAAGGGGAAAAAAACTCACTCCTTTGCAAATGAAATCCCATAAATATGGCCTTTTTCAACGTAAAAATTGATATTACACGTTTTATATCCTGTAAAAACCATAAAGGCTGAGATTGGTCTTTTTTTTTATTCCGCATTCGAGTCCTATAAAGGGAATAAAGAATGAAAAAAAATCCGAGGGAGTTTCGCATAAGAAAATAGACCGCTTGTGCTCGGTTTGTTTCACTTTGAACGGAATAAGAATCAAAATTTATGAGCGTATCCCATACCCCTACCTTAGCCCTTATCCCACCCTCGCCCTTCCGCCGGAAATAATTTTATTGGCCCCCGTCCGACCCTCGTAATAAGCGAAATTTATTCAGAAAGCGTATTTAAAACCGGCCTATATTCGTGACCGGAATTTTCTCAACGATATCTTCAAAAATCACATTGAGAAATTTTTTTTCTTTAATTGAATCGGGTAATTTTCATTAATCAAAAGTGACAATCGGATTCCACAAAAGCCCCAAAATCGATGAATTTCTAATTTTTCGGGGGACCGAAAAAGACAATTAATGGAGTGAAAAAGAAAGTGAATAGCTGCATTGTCTCCGAAATGATCCCATCATCATTTTTCCGACTTTTCGCCATTCATTACTCTTAAAGCCCCGGCGCTAACGACGCCCTAATTGTCTCAAACGCATCGCGATGACTTTATCTTAATTGTTACTCTTAATTTTTTTTCTCTCCCTTTTATTCTTTTTTAAAAGAAAATAACTTCTGAAAGATCGAGGAATTTTTGAGTTTAATTATGGTTTTAATCTCGAGGGGGGCACCTTTTTGGCTCATTTAATTTTTCGAGCTCTAGATGAAAAAGGCTCCCCGTGACGTGGTTTGTTTTGATCCCGAGCTAACAAAGCCGAGATTAAAAAAAAATTAAAGGAGAAAAAAATATATTAAAACGTATTTTTAATTTTTCCACATTAACATTCCTCCTGCATGTTCAAAACTAAATGTTATGTGGAAGACCACATTATTTTTATCACAAAATTTTTTTTCGTTGTTTTTTGGCCGATAAACTTTTCAAGGAAAACGGTGAAAATCTTGAAAAATCGGGGTTTCTATAGAGAAAAATGGATGAAAAATCGAGGGAAACTCTTAAAATGGGATAAACTGGGGTTTCTTGGGCAAAAGTTCGTTAAAATCTTGATAAAAAAAGTCTTCCCGCGGTAGCAAAAGAGGTAGATTTCTTTCAGATGGTTTACACCTGGGAAGTTCATAAAATCTAATAAAAAAATCATGTTTCCGGTAAAAATTTAAAAATATTCGTTTTTAATTAGATTCAATTCATTGCATCCAGCTGATCAAGTTTAAATCTTTCTAGCCATCGCATTAAGTTTGAAAATGGTTGCATGAACGGTTTGGGGGATTCGCAGTTTAGGCCTAAGTAAAGTACCATAACCGCTGGTCCGATTCAAGCCGTTAACGAACTCATAAATTCATTGTTAAAAGCGCTAAAAAAAATTTATGGTCGTCAAGTAAAAATTACTCAAGTTCGTATAAGGTAAGGTTTTGGGGTCCAGGGGTGTGAAACGAAAAACGTTTAAAAGTTTTGATTCTACGCCTACTGCAGCCATTGCAATAAGTAGATTCTGAAAGAAATCTACCTAAAAGGTTTCTCTTTACTGAAAAAACGAGGGAAACTATTGGGGGCCCCTCCTCTATTTTTTTCCCAATAGAGCCTTTTTTCCATGATTTTCAGACGTTATCTGATAAACCTCCTTTTCAACTGATTTTTTGTCGCATTTCTACGACTTTTTTCGGGCTAAAAACTCTCAAAATATATATCGGATTTATTTTTTTTAATTATTATCTTTTTTTGAGCTCACTAATTTAATTTTGTCCCAATAATGGTTGGTGGAAATGACACGTGTTGGATAGCTGACTCTCTAAAAGGATTTTACGATAAAAAACGTTTTTGTGGAGGGTGCTTTCCGCGGGTAAAAAGCTTCGCCTCTCCTCCCTAATAAAAGAGGATGTTACTGTTATATTCTGAATTTCTTCAACATATCGAAAACTTCAAAACTTCTTGAATAATTCATACATTTTGTTTATAAATTTGTGAAATTTAGCTTTGAATTAATTAAAGGAGAAAAAGCTTTTTATTATCAGGCCCCATTATTCATGATCCTTCTATTGAATCATTAATAAAGAAGAAAGTTTGCATTCCATGTCCCAGAAATAAACGAGCTATAAACTTTTTGAGAGTGAGTTTTCAAGTAAAATCGTCCTCAGTAATTGGTTTCTCGAGTATACGACCTACAAGACTCAAATGTCTTGCGTGTTTTGATTATACAAACGCCTTAAAATTTTTGCCCTTTTTGCTATTCAACCAAAAAATATCTCATTCAGAAAGGTCGTGGCAGAATTCCAGTTGATATAAAAACCCGTTTATCACTGACCTTTTGTCGCCCATAAAGTTGATTTATGAACTTTTTTTTAAGATTTTTAAAATTAACTTTTATGATTTCAGATGGGAATAAACTGAGGAGGGATGGAGATGATAATACTCCTGGCAGTTATATCTTTGGTGCTGGGGAATTTACCCAGGCCGTCGGCTCTTCCAAGTATGAAGTTTTAATTTTTGATTATGAAATATTAAATTTTTTGTAGTGACTGATTATTCACAACTGAATCACGATGAGCCGACTCATTGGACGAAGGCGGCTACCACTCATGTGCCGACGACGGGCGAGTACGTTGCGAAAAGAGGTACGGCTGCGACTGAATCGACGAAAGCCGAAAGTTCAAAACACGCCGACAACGATCGATCAAGAAAACGACCTGACGACAAAAAGCGGAGTTTTCAACACCAACGATATCGTCTACCCTGAAAATGAGACGACGACCAATCTCGATTTAGATTTCGAAAAGATCATAAACTCGACTCAAAAAGTTGAAAATTTGACAAAAACCGTCAAATTTATCAAAGTCACTGAGCCTACCACAGATGACAACTACGATGAAGAGAAACCAGATCGTTTCTACAGATACGATTTAGTGGAGGACCTAAGAAAACTTTTTACCAACGATTTAGAAAAAGACGATGATAGAAACGCAACAGAAAATGAAATCAAGGTTAAAAGTTTGATTATAATCAAGAAAATTTTGACTCCGAACAGGAAGAAGAAGAGCTCAAAAGGGACGATATCATAAAGCCGAAACTCGTTTACGATTCCCTCGCTATGCCTACTCTATCAGAACTTGATGAAAGCTATGATGCAGACACTCCATTCAAAAAATGGGACAGAGACAGTGAAGAGCAGGAAAAGCTTCTTGAAAATATCGTTTTTCAAGCCAAATGATACTTTTGACAAAATGGAGATTGAAAAAACGCAAAGTTCCGAAGAACAAACAGGCGGCGGGAGATGGTTTCTTCTTCTTTTGGCCGGAAACTCAACTATTGTTCGTCTACGTCAGAAAGATTTTGCTAAATATCTAAACTTAATTTGGCTGCCAGATTATCCCTGGAATATGATGAAGTGAAGCTGAATAAAGTCGTTTTGGCTCCTCCTAGGTTGATGGTAAATGTAAGCGTGATACCGTCAAGTATGGGGAATTTGGATGAAGAGTTTGATTTGAATGAACGTCTTTTTGGAGAGGAGGAAGCACCGTTGCATAAACTGGCTGAAACGAATGCGACTTATTGGAACTATCGGGGGAAGAATATCATGTTGTACGTTTTCTAAGTTTGAGGTCTCAACAGCCGTTGGCGATGGATGAAGTGGCTTCGGAAACGAGCGTCGTTATAACAGATCATCATGCGGATATTGAAAAAGTCGTTTATATTTGGGTCGGGATGATTTGTATATTTTTGTTGATACCTTTGATTGTGGCGTTGTGCCGTCTTTATTTGTTCCCGGCGCAGATAAAATGGCCTTGGAAAAGAGACAAGCCGTTGTTCGGCGGGGCGCCTTGGTCGCTTCCGCGGCATCAGAGGATGGAAGAGCCGGTCGCTCCGATCGGTGGCCCTCTCACTGTCATCTACTCCGGGGCGTTTGTCGATCGAAACGGCCCGCCGTCCGGATCGTGGATCGACGAGAACTACCAGAGTTCGAGTATACGCGACGAGCCTAACCTCGAGAATCCCGTCTACGGTTTCGGACTCGACAAAACGACCGTCCGCGACATCTGCGATCCATCCGTTCTCGAAAGCCCGCGTTTCAACCTCGACAGCAAACTGCGAATACTCGGATGCCGACCCAACCATCTTCTCATTCCGCACACTCCGATCAAAAGAGCCCAACAGAAGTCGAACCTCGATCTCAGGATACCCAAAGGCCTCGACAATCCAAATTATCAAACATAGTTTGGTCTTTTTTCAATGCTCACATCAAAATTTGGTAATTTATTTTTTCATACACTTTTCAAGGCTGCGTCTCAGTTTTATTAAATGTTATCTCTCATAGATGTATTTAATTTTCATCTATTATATGTTAATCCTTTCCAAATATATATAATTATCAAATGTGTTAATAGTCTTCCATGTTTCATCTTTATTTTGAGCATCAGCTCAAAACCTTGCGGAAAAATAATTCCCTCGGCTTTTAATTATTTATTTATTAATTAGGCTGTTAAAACTGGTACCTAAAATATAACAAATATTAAGAAAACCCGATTTATTCGGCAAACTTTTTAGGCAATTATTATATCTTTACCAAATAAAATGAGGCCAAAAACTAAAATGAACTAACAAAAACTCTCATTTTAAAGGGTCAACTTTCATTTCCCGTGGACTTTAATTTTTTTAATCTTAATTTTTCACATTTGAGCTATTCTGTTTTTTTTCTATTAAGGCTCACCAACAAAACAAAAAAAAATTGCGAAAAAAAATTAGTGTGATCCCTGTAATTATTGTAAATAGAAATTTTAGCCATAATAGAATCAGTAATTTTTTTTAAAGCACCATTTCATCTGAGACGCTTCTTTGCCAAAGAAAATCCGGAAGCCTCTCAGTCTAGCTTCTTGCACAGTCCACGTCCAAGTTAGTCCATTTTTTTAAAAAAAAGTTCATGTTTACTAAAATAAAAAGTTGGGGAAAAAAAACTAGACAATATGGCAAGATTTACCGATTGTTCAAAATGCCAAAATTTATTAAAAATCGGTTTTAACCTATTAAATGTATATAAATGTGGTTTAAATAACCTAGTTTTAGGTCAAGTTAGAGATTTCTTTATGTTTAAAAAGTAAATAAAAAGTAAAATAATATAAACGTAGATGTAATGCTTTATTTTAGAATTAGCAGCTTCTTTTATTTTAAAAACTTAAAACGGCTCAAAATGTTCATTTCAAATTTTTTTTTATATAAATAAGTGTAAATATAGGTTATTATTTTGTGGGTGGGGGGTGAACTATTTTTAGACCTTTTGCTACCATTTTTTTTTGTTGTTTTTAGGTATATTTTTGTAGTAGATGGTAGGTTAAATCGATGTAGGTTTAAACTCAGCTTGACCGTTTTATGATTTCATTTATTTATTAAATTTATTGTAATAAAGTTGTCATTAAATTATTTTATTTCTGTATATTCCTTGATACTTCAGCAAACGTTTTCTGAAAAAAAAAAGCGTTAGTAGAAGGTAAGTTTGCGCAGATCTGGATGCAATAGTTTCATCATTCAGGATATTTGAAGTAGGGAAAAATAGGTCATTTGGACATGATACTTGAAATAAAAATAAGAAAATTAATAAAGTTTTTATAATTTTATAATGCTCTTAAATCACATATATACATGTTATAGATTACATTTAGAAAAAAAAATGTATAATAGGTAACTGGATGAGTAAAATCAAAAAATCATATATAAGGGCTCAGCCCAATTTCGATCTCACTCTATAGGTAAACCTACAAACAATAATTTATATCACGTTTTTGCAAAAATATGTCAAAATATTTTAGCGGTTGATGGGGAATTTGGCCTACAATCTTCAGCACCGAAAGACCATTTTGCTGACTCCAGAAAAAAAAGGAAGAAAAAATCAAGAGCTCTTAATTTGTGACAATAGGCACTTTTCAAAGACACAGCTTATGAAAAAAAAAATCTAAAATGTAATAATTTAACATTTAATGTGCTTTTTAAATTGATTTTGGTCCTATTTACATAACTATTAAAAACAACTAACGACGTTTGGTTTTCTAAAGAAATTTGAAAGATTAAAAATTAGTGGACAGAATTTTTTTTTTCATATTTACATGAGGAAGAAAAGAACAGCCTTTTTATTAAATATCAAGTGCCTGACTATAAATAAAATATTATGGGGAAGTTTTAATTATATTTGAAGCCTATCGATTTTGGCAGTGGCTGTCATACAAAAAGTCCAATTGAGCAAAATGAATATAAAACTTAATTACAGTGTGGCAGAAATCACTGGAAAAATAAAGTTTTTCATGAATATACCGGAATTTTGTTATTCTACAAAATTATAAGTTTAACATCATTCAAATTCATAAATTGAAAAATATATTTATTTTAATAAATGTTTGTTTTTATGAATTTTAATAAAATTGATATTATTCTTTACTTTTTTTAACAAATCACCACACATTCATTTTCAAATGCCTAAAAATCTTGTATTTCCGGAAAATCGAGAAAAAATTTTTTTTTCGAATTTTTATCATGTAAATTATGTTAAAAAAATTATTTATAATATCAATTCCATTAAAAATTGTTTAAAAATATGAATTTTTAGAATTTATGAACAATTCATACGTTTTGGATGTATAAAAATAAACTAGGGACTAATGGAGTAAAAATTGGAGATAAAAAATTGAAGTCCAGAAAAACCTTTTTGAGATTTCACTCAAATTTTGACATAAATGCATTTATACCAAAAATTGGCCACACTGTAAATTTTTAACAACATTAAAATATTTAAAAACTCAAAAATTTCAAGGAATAATAGTTATATAGACTTTAAAGAGGAAAAAATGCTTTATACAACTATTCACAATTACTACAAGTCTAACAAATTCTTTTTTTTAAATTTTGTGTTTGGTATAAAAAAATAGAATTTTTTTCCTCAAACAAAAAATGGAAAACCAAAAAATAGCCAAAGAGAATTAAAATACTATCACAAACGATCAATAAAATAACTACCGTAGGACTCGGAATCACCAACTTTTACGAGGCCAAATAAGTCAACAAATTTTTCTATGATTCTACAGAATATTAAATACCTCAAACATTGAAAAAACCTTATAATATGCACAATAAACCTGCATTTTATTATTATATAATATTTATAAGCATAAAATAAGCAGAATAAATGAAAAAATAAAATACAATCACAATACTGATGGAAGGAATAAAATACTGAAAAATAAAAAAGCGATAAGTAACAAATGAGGAATTTAAGTAGAATGCCGGAAGTCGAAGACATCCAAGTTTGAAAAGCGCTTTGAATATAGATTTTGAGGTACCCTATAATAGTTTCTATATTCAAAGACGTATTAAGTGCCAAATGCCAGTCATTTTTTGAAAAGTTATTTTTGGCTAGCAGCAGTGACGATTGTATATTGAGTAAGTGTACAAAACTGGCACTTGGAAGAAATTAAGAGAAAATTTGCAGATTATTTCCTTAAATACCCGTTTATGAAAACAAAAGAGATGGAATGTTGAGGGGAGATGTAATCAGTCTTCTGGAAATGAGTGAAAAATCCAGAAATTCGAGGAGAGAACTCACACTGGACAACCTGTTTGCTTGAAGCATCAGGACTTAAGTACTGATATTACATAGTTATTGTTTTGGTTGAACCTCCAGTCTGTACGACAGTCGAGGGCGAGGAGCCATTCGGCGCCGAAGCCGTAGACGCTGTCGTCTGGTTCGGGATCGGTCGGGATCGGGAGAGACGGGAGCGTCGTAAGCGTCGGGAGCGGATCGACGAGTGTTACGTAAATCCCGCCGGTTGTAAGTCCGACGGGCGTTTGGGGGTCCGAGTCGGTCGACCCGGGGGCCGTCTGTTATCCGGACGGTTCCCACCTTTCCGTCGGAGGTCAGCTTACCACTTCAAGGCCGTTCGAGTCGATCAGTAACGACCTCGCGTGAAAATCAAGGCAGACCGTCGTATGAAACGCCATATTCGTCACAACCACAATATATTCAAAAAAAGCAAACGCCGAATACACTAAAACAGAAAAACAATCAAATCATTTTTTGCGATTATGCTCGGACAATTCAGGGTGTCCAACTCGAGTGGAATAGCAAACCCCTATTATTTTTGGACAAGGAATCACTCCATTTGGTAGATTTGGGTTTGGTATACAGGGTGGTGCAGAGAAGGAGGATAACTTACCATAAGGTTCACAATGTCGATTGTGACGAATGAAAAAATACCCGGCCGCTGCGAACGACGTCATATTTATCGCTAAAAGTTGATATTTATACCGCAAAGAGCGACTCTCCATATTATCCGCAGGGATTCGTCTCTCCCTCGTCAATATATAACAGGTTAGCGCCATGTAGAGTTCTGAAGTTATCATAAATGTCATAAAACACTTTTCGTGGATGGCTAAAAACAAAATTAGTACTTAAAGCTTCATTTTAATGTATACTTACCGTAATTATACGCGGAGGTGATAAAAGTCAATCCGATGAGAGCTATGTTTTCGACAACGCTGAAAACGCATGCGGCGAGAGCGAGCTTCTGAGCTTTTATGTTGAGCACATCACGGTAATATTGACGATATACCGCGGTAAACATGAACCTCGGACCAGAATGCATCGCTATCGCAGTTCCCCATACAAACCTCTGCGTACGGTAGTTTCCTATTGCCGCAGAAATTGAAGGAAGAAAATTTTGAACCTGAAATAATTAAGACAATAGGGTTAATTGAGGTCAATGAACGTTTTTAAGCTTAATTAAAAAAGAGGAAAGCCATAAAACCTAACAAAGTTAATAAGCTGGAAATGGAGTAAATCATGGATTACCAAAGCATCATCCATGCTTGGGGGTCCACCAGAGAAAGGAAAACAGGAATAAATGTCTCTGCCATTTTTTCGAAATTCAAAAATCGCCATGTTAATTTCTTGTTCACCGAATTTGGTGAAAATCGGTTGGAAACTAAGGCCAAAGTGTTCCGGAAAAAAATGCTATGGACGGACGGCCGGCACAACAGACAAAGTTGAGATCGGTAAAGATCAATATTCGAATTGTAGGGTACGAGGGGTATCACAATAACTTCTTTAAGGAAGTTATAAGTGTTTTTGCTTCACATTTTTTGTCTTGATATAACGATATTTCCCAAAATTCAGTTAGGGCGTGGAATCAGGGGTTTTCACAGTAACCCCTATTTCAACAAGATTTTTAGGATTTTTCTTAAAGTAATTGACAAAGAAGCCCCATTTTTTCAAGATATCGTGAGTTCTTCAACGCTGTTGGACATAAGACTGCATTTCCCAGGATTTTCGCGGCTTCTTGTCAAGAAGATCCCATTTTTCCAGGATTTTCCCGGCTTCTTGACTAGAAGATCCCATTTTTCCAGGATTTTCCTGCTTCTTGACTAGAAGATCCCATTTTTCCAGGATTTTCCGCTTCTTGACTAGAAGATCCCATTTTTCGAGGATTTTCCCGGCTTCTTGACTAGAAGATCCCATTTTTTAGGATTTTCCCGGCTTCTTGACTAGAAGATCCCATTTTTCCAGGATTTTCCCGGCTTCTTGACTGGAAGATCCCATTTTTCCAGGAATTTCCTGGCTTCTTGACTAGAAGATCTCATTTTTCCAGGATTTTCCCGGCTTCTTGACTAGAAGATCCCATTTTCCAGGATTTTCCCCGGCATCTTGACTAGAAGATCCCATTTTTCCAGGATTTCCTGGCTTCTTGACTAGAAGATCTCATTTTTCCAGGATTTTCCCGGCTTCTTGACTAGAAGATCCCATTTTCCAGGATTTTCCCGGCTTCTTGACTAGAAGATCCCATTTTCCAGGATTTTCCGGCTTCTTGACTAGAAGATCCCATTTTTCCAGGATTTTCCCGGCTTCTAGACTAGAAGATAACATTTTTCCAGGATTTTCCTGGCTTCTTGACTAGAAGATCCCATTTTTCCAGGATTTTCCCGGCTTCTAGACTGGAAGATCCCATTTTTACAGGATTTTCCCGGCTTCTTGACTAGAACATCCCATTTTTCCAGGATTTTCCCGGCTTCTTGACTGGAAGATCCCATTTTTCCAGGATTTCAAAATTTCCTCGGCTTTTTGATAGGCAAACCCCATTTTTACAGGATTTTCAATTTTCCTCATCTAAATGGCAGAGACACTCCATTCTTACTGAATTTTGGGATTTTTCCTCAGTTTTTTTGGCGGAAAACCCTATAGTTACATGACCTTCAGGAGTTTTCCTTGGATTTTGATAGAGAAAAGCTCCCTTTTCCCAAGATTTTTGGGAGTTTTCCTAGGCTTTTTGGCATAAGAGGCAACCCCAATTTTGGCTAGGGAAACACCAGTTTTACAGGATTTTCAATTTTAATCGTATAAATGACAGACACCCAATACTAACAGGATTTTTCCTCGGTTTTTGGCAAAACAAAACCTATTTTACAGGACTTACAGAAGTTTTACCCCATAAAATCAGCCACATATCAAAATTTCAACGCGTTAAACAGTTTCAAACACATTTTGATCGGAAGTAGGGGTCTGCTGGCTAGAACATTTGGGAATCCCTGGTATTTGGGATTAACCAGCTGGATGATGTAGATTTGCAATTACAGGGATAATCAGAACGTATTAAACATTTGAATTCATGAGTGCAATGAAGAGTATTTATTGGAATAAAATGTAAAAGGAATAACTTACTTTGCAATGCGTGAAAGTAGAATCTTCGAAGTTGTACATAAGGGACCAGATAATGCAGAAAATGAAGGCAGTGAAGGGCATGAGGCAAGTGATCCAGGCGACTTTCGAGATGGGAACCCGAAGGATGAATCCCTTCTTCGGAAGATGGTGATGATGAAGGGGCAAATAGTCCGACCGACTCATTCTCACGAAAGACCCCAATCGTCTGAACACTACATATTCAAACTCTCGCACTCCATATTCAGATTCGCGGATGTTCTAAGTTTTCGAAACTGATTCTTCGGAAGGAAACATCGAAAGAAAAAAAAAATTAAAGGACGCACTAACTTGGGGGACCGTTCCCCCTTTTAGGATCAACACGTTTTTAAATGTTTTGAGCTAAACATATGTTCATTATGGCAAACGCGTGGAAATATTATTTCTTTTCGAATTTTTATTTTATTATTGAACGCCGTTCAATTGCAAGGAAAACATTGATCAGCTGTTCATACGTCATGAAGGTGACCCATTCCGGTTTCGGACTTAACATCCTAGGCTGCGCTCACTAATAAGAGCAGATGACGCCACAAGCGCAATACTTTCACGGATAAAAGCGCCTAAAATTCGACTCGTTAATTGCCCGTCGTCCTTCGCCCTTCATTTATACAGAGTGTCCCAACTAGAGATGACCATGCAAAGCATTTAGTCCTAGAAAAAAAAGGAAATCCCCCTTTTTTGGAATCGACGCCAATTGGTTTATTTTGGTTTTGGACAAAAGATGCTGCATTTTCCGGGATTTCCATTCACTCGAATTCCATCCCGGTTTCTTGACTAGAAGATCCCATTTTTCCAGGATTTTCCCGGCTTCTAGTCTAGAAGATCCCATTTTCCAGGAGTTTCCCGGCTTCTTGACTAGAAGATCCCATTTTTCCAGGATTTTCCCGGCTTCTTGACTAGAATATCCCATTTTTCCAGGATTTTCCTGGCTTCTTGACTATAAGATCCCATTTTTCCAGGATTTTCCCGGCTTCTTGACTAGAAGATTCCATTTTTCCAGGATTTTCCCGGCTTCTTGACTAGAAGATCCCATTTTTCCAGGATTTTCCCGGCTTCTTGACTAGAAGATCCCATTTTTCTTCATTTTATACACAGTGTCCCAACTAGAGATGACCATGCAAAGCATTTAGTCCTAGAAAAAAAAGGAAATCCCCCCTTTTTTGGAATCGACGCCAATTGGTTTATTTTGGTTTTGGTATGCAGGTTGGCGCAGAAAGGTGCAAACTTCGTTATTTTAAATGGGAACCCTATATTTTTATGCTTTTAATCGATTCTACGCTCAATTTTAAGCAACTTATACTTAGGCTATTTTTCATATAGAAGACTCGCTCCTCGGCAAGAGTCCCAAGAGCAATATCTTTGAAAATCATGGTAAATTATGACCAGAGATTACTACTGTAGCCAGGAGGCCAGGACGCACCATAAGGGTTTTCCTAGCTCCCAGGAACACTTCAGTTATTGTCCAGCACCGTTTTTCTGTCATATTCCTCGTCCTTTTGCGCAGCCACTTCCGCTGCACCACTGGAACTCTAAATCCAGTCTTCCATCGCGCTTAGTCCATCATTTAAGTAGAAATAATATGAGGCGCTCTGGGTACGAAGGGCGAACTCGACATCGGACAAATTATTTAACTTCCTTAAAGAAGTTATTGTGATACCCTCGACGTCGGGTTTTTGGGGAAGGGTCCTCCAGTTTTTTTTTTTTTTCATTTGGTGAATACACCCATATAATTTTCATGTTGAGTTCTCCATTTTTCCCATTTAAATACGTAAAAACCGAAACTTTAAATGCGAATATCTCGAAACTACGTTTTGTCGAGTTCGCCCTTCGTACCCGTAGCGCCTCATATAAGCTTTAACTCGGGGACTTCCAAAGTTTTTTAGCAACCCGACCTCTCTTTGAAATGTATGGCGGAGGACCCCATTTTCCTCATTCAGCTCGAAAGCCTATGGAATTCAGCTGGTGTGAAGCAAAGTTTTAGAGGAAAAACTACTGAAAAAATAGAGTTTTTTTGTCAAAAAATCTAGGAAAACTCCTGAAAATGCTATAAAAATTTGATTTCTTTGTCAAAACGCTGAGGAAAAATCCTGAAAGGAGGTTTTTCTGTTACGCTGCCGAGGCTTAGTATTAAAATCTCAAAAAAGTGCCTTTTAAATCATGTAACGTAATGTTTTAATGATATAAATTTGTTTATATTTCTTGGAAATGTTGTCCAGAAGAGGGAAACGAGTGTGGTTTTTAGGGTGGCAGTGGTATTGATTTTTACCATCTGTGCCCTTGGTCCGAAATAAGGCGAAGCTTTCGGTTTATTTTCCACCCCGGTTCCCTAATAGATGTAATTTTAATCAATAAATAGTTCTTGGACTTCCTTATTAGAATGAGGCGGCCTTTTGGGCTTTTCGTCTTTTTGTTCTTTATCGGTTGGGCGTCTTCGGACCTAACGAGATCCGTCGATTCGCCACTTGTCTTGAGAGCTTCGATATCCACGAGGATAAAATCATCAGGACGGAAGATTCGAAGGCGATAGGTGCGAAATATCTGAACGAAAGGGACGTCTCGTCGAGGGACGACTGTAAACGGCTTTGCTGTGAAACGGATTCCTGTGACGTCTTTGTCTTCGAGGAAAAAGTTTGTTTCAACATGTTTAATCTTGTCTTTCAAACTTGAGGCTTCAAATTAAGTTTTCCCTTTTACTTAAACTATTCGAACGTAGGCAGATTAGTCAGTGTTTTCTCTTCCCCTTCTGATATAATTTGACTTCTTTGAACTCCCTTCCTCCTTACTTCAATAACTCCTGAGTCCCACCAATTGGATGTCCAGTGGCCAATCACCATTCAACAAGTCTGTAACAGGTCTTCTGCGAAGGTTATAGGCTTATAACCTGTCCGCTCTATAAAAAAACACTTTCTTGATTACTATCATCACAGGCTTTTTTTCTTACTTACTTATTTTGGGGTGTTAAAAACTATTCTTATCTTTCAAAACTTTCTACATTTTATAAACCTTTGCATTTTTAGAACCCTGGAAGCTGTTACTTATTCCAATGTGGCCCTTCAGAATATTTTAAATGCAAGTTCACCAAACATCAAAATTACACGAGTGCAGTTCTTACGGTGAATCGCCAGCTTACCGAACTAGAGTCGCAGATAAAATTAACTCAACATGAACACGAATTAACAAAATTAAGGTTAGAATGATTTAAAAAATATAAATTTAATTTGATTATTATTAGAGACCCGCCGAAACCTGATGTACCGGTACCGACAGCATATAAAGCAACTACTCAAGCTCCAAAAAATAAAGAAATTGCTGAATTCCCTCTTGATAATGGAAGCAGTCAAAGTAAAAACGTTATTAGCCTTTTTGTTAAGTTTTTAATATTTTATTGTTTAGAGAAAGGATGTAGGAAATATCAGTTTGAATGCCACACTAGTAAAGAGTGCATCGCAATTTATAATGCATGTGATGGAGTGGCTCAGTGTGCTGACGGAAGCGATGAAGCGCCTGAATTAGGATGCCCAACTCGTAAGTAGCAAATTCAAGGCTTCTCTTATTATTTCTTTATAGCAAGCACGGCAGCTCCGGTGAAAATCGCAGCAACCCAAGCTCCGGTTAGAATCCATGATCCGCCTCCTGAATCATACCCAGGGATAGAAAACCGAAGAGTAGACTCTTCGGTCAGTGAACTGCAAAATCAGTGGCAGCAACGCCAGCAGTTCGGTAAATTGTGTAAATCGTGAAAATACATGTTTCTAACTTCATTCTAGTTGAGGATCCTCAGCAAAATCCAAACATTGCTGCTCAAAATCTGCCAGTTGGTGCAACCCTCGAATCGCATACGGAAGAGAAGGCGAGATGATGAATTATCACCAAGATTCTCAATATCGACAATATCATCCAGGTAAAATTTTATCTCAAAAATTGAAGGTATAATCTTTTTATCCCAGGACAAAGTCAAATATTTACGCACAAAGGAAATGGACTTGTACCTCAATCAGAGCATTATCAGCATCCTTATTCTCCACCGGAAATGACAAAGTATGTATTTTGAATTATCAAAAATTTATTTTAATAATTTAAATAGGAATTATAATGAGCAGACAAATGAGCTACCTAAATACTACTATGAAAACCCACAATACAGGGTGTTCCCTCAAAATCAGCCACCAGCTAACTGGCAGCCTGGAAGAAGAACACACGGTAATTGAATATAATTGTTATTTTTGATTTTATAATGTCAATTTAGATGGTCCAGTTCCCATGGAGACGTTCCTAATAGAGCAGACCCGCAGATTCCGCCCAACAGCCCTGATTACTACTATGAGGAGTCTTATAGAAACCGCCAGCCATACGTCCAAGGTCAGCAACCAGGCTATCGACAAATGAATCCTGCTTATCCAGGAAAAGTGAGTAAATAAATGATAATTTTATTGTAATTATAAACTTTTTTAAGGCACCTATTCCTCAAGTGTCAAAAACTGTGAACTCTGTGGAAAAATTGAGACAACAGTTGCACCCACCGCTGCTCCCAAAGGTTATTTTGAATTTATTAATTTAGAAATAAAAAAATTATTATTTTAGAAATGGCTGCTCATGAGGTAAAAAACTCACATATGAAAGTTGAAAAACTTTCGGCGGAGTCGAAAATCAAAGAGGTCTCGTTAGACGAAATCGATGGACACAGTACACATCCAAGTGGAGCGATATTATCTCTCACCCTTGGTACTATTGTTATATAAAATTTTTTAAATGTTCTTTTCAGGCCTTTGCATAACAGTGATCATGGTCGTGTTGGTCGGCTGTCGAATGAGGATGGTCCGGAGAAGAATGAGAAGAGGAGGGAAATCAAGTTATGCGCACGACGCTGACTTTTTAGTCAACGGAATGTACTTGTAAAGATCCACAAGTGGGAACATTGTGGAGATCATTTCGCTTCTTGGCTATCATATCAAGAAGGCTATCAAATTTGATTTTTTAAATCAAATCATAAAGATATTGTTTTTAATTATAAGTACTAATTTAGGCTATGCAATGTTTCATAATTTATTTTGTTTTCAGATTATATCGTTGATTAGAGCTCGAATTTTGTTCCATTGAGCACTTGTACTTATTAAATAAAATTTGTTGTGTAATATTTTTTAATGGGATCTTTTTATTACACCTTATTCATTTAAAAAGTTTGTTGAATCAGTAACTGATCATGATAGAAGAGCAGTAACTGTTCTTTTTTTAACGAGTTGACCAATCTACTATCTAGATCCAATTTTTTACCCAAAAAGAGGAGAAATTAAAAATGGAAGCATAAAATCCTAGAGTAAACCTATTTTATGATAGAAGAAAAACAAAAAAATATAGCGGCTTTGTAACGGCCATGACGTTTGTAATTTAATGACGTCACCAATGATACATCATGTTCACCGAATGACCGTTTTTAACAAAATACACGCAAAACAAAGATAAAGCCAAAACGGTTAGCTTTGTTGTTTGAACTTTGGAACTCGTATTTCCTGACTTAATTTTAAAAAGAGACTTTTCTCCATTCAAGACTTCAGCTGACGAAATTTGTTGTTTTTATGTTATTAAGGAAAGGAAAATAAACAGAATGAAAGCCGCTGAAATGTGAGTATTTGGGAAATTTTGAGGATTTCTTAGTGGTTTTTTTAGTACGAAGAGGATTAGAAGGAACCAAATTCGGAATAAGGCTGCCAGAGAGCCAATTCAGGTGTTCTGCAGAATCCGCCTCTTCCAAATCCTGAAGAACCATCATGTATTCAGATTTTGGATTCTTCCTACATCCAGCTGATCAGTCCATCAAGCATAAATGTCATTCCGGTAATTTGTACAGTGGTTTTTGGGGTTTGTATTTGTCTTATTTTAGGGAAGAGAAGTACGTTATACTTTCAAGCAAGTTTTGATGAGTTGTCCGATCAAAAAACGATATTTGAGTCTGTCGCTCTTCCCTGCATAGAGAATGTTCTTAACGGTAAAAATGGCTTGCTATTCACCTATGGAGTCTCCGGAAGCGGCAAAACTTTCACCATGACTGGCACAAACGACGATGCCGGCATTTTACCTCGTAGCCTCGATGTCATTTTCAACAGCATTTCGACTAGACAAATCAAAAATGCGTCGTTGTCCCCGATAAGCTCAACGGCTTCGAAATCCAGTCTGAAGAAGATGCCAAAATCGCTCGTGATCGTCTTCTTGTCAACAAAATCTCAAACACGACTAAACACAAGTCAAAAATGTATAAATAATCACTTAAAATTTTCCTAATGTTTCTTTTTAGTGAAAAAGCTGAATCTGATACTGACATAGCAGGAAGAATAAAAGATGACCACTGCATCAACAATATTGATGAAGAAAATCGTTATGCTGTCTTCGTCAGTTATGTTGAAGTCTATAACAATACAGTCTTTGATCTTTTGGAAGATATTTTTGAAGACAATCCCAAACCTAAGTATGTTTCTGTTTCAGTATTGTTGTATAATTTTTTTTAGGCCATTGCAGTCTAAAATAATAAGAGAAGACGCAAATCGGAACATGTTTGTGCATGGGCTAACGAGCTTGAAGTGGGATGCACAGATGAAGCATATGAGGCATATTTAAAAGGCGAAAAAAGGAAAAAATCGCAGAAACGTCGTTGAACAGCGGTTCAAGCCGGAGCCATTCCATTTTTACAATCCGTGTCGTTCATGTACCTGCGGATTCTACTGGTGACAGCGTTTTGTCTGATAAACTTTCGATTTCTGTTAGCCAGCTTTCGCTTGTCGATCTGGCTGGAAGCGAGAGGACAAACAGGACTAAAAATACTGGAAGACGTCTTCGTGAAGCTGGTAAAAAGCTAAAAAAATGTGAAAACGATATTTTTTTAAGTTTGGGAGAAGAGAAGACATAAAGTTGGCAACACTTCGTGTTCTTTTTCTCTCAAAACTATTTCCCAACAAACATTAAATTTTTTACTTTCAGGTAATATTAACAACTCCCTCCTTTCGCTCAGAATGTGTATCGAAGTTATGCGTGAGAATCAAAAAGGATCAACAAAATAGTCCCTTATCGTGACTCAAGATTGACGCATCTTTTCAAAAATTTCTTTGAAGGCGAAGGCACCATTTCCATGATACTCTGTATCACACCAAGTTTCAATGATCTTGAAGAACTTTTGGTAAGCAATTTTGCATTCAGGAATTGGTTTTTATGTCATTTTTCAGCATGTTTTCAAATTCGCCGAGATGACTCAAAATGTGCAGATTGTACAGCCGAAAAAAACATTTTTTACACCAAATCGAAAGAGATGTCTTAAGGTAACGATTTTTTAAAATTATAAATTAATTTTTGTTTTGTAGAGACCTCGACCTGAAATTGAGGCTGAATCTCAACCTGAAATAGAATCAGATACGGCCGAATCAAATTATTCGGAGAGGAATGTAAGTTGAAATGTATAAAACTTACTTTTATTTACCCATAAAGTTATCGTATTTCACGTTATAACCTCCTCTCAGTAACCTTCTTTGTTCATGTTTAAACATGAATTTTGTCTACTTTAACCTGTTCGCGTATAAATGAATTTCTTCTCATTTTCTAGGTCGACAATATGAAAATAGTTACAGCGGAAGTACATAATTATGTAAGTGGTATTTTTCTTTGGTCTATAACAAGAAAATATTTTTAAAAAAATTTTTAGCCAGAAGATGTAATGGAATATGAAGCCAACGCTGGAGGCGATACCGCAGCAGTTGAACGTTCTTACCGATCTTATTGGTATTTTTTTACCCTAATTTTTTAATTTAAATTTTATTAGGTTCAGCGATTTACCAGATGCTCGGTTTATTGATGACGATGATGAAACGATTTTGCCCGATTTGATTTGAAGTTGGAAAAGGGACTGGAGAATTTGATTGTGTCAAAAAATCGATGTTGCAAGGACGTTAGTATTTTTAATTTTTAGTTTTTAGTTTTATAAGTATTTAGTGGATGGGGCGAAGATAAGTTTATAAAATTCTAAGGGAATCGTCAGATTTGACCCTGGAACATCACAATTTGCAGAATCTATGTAGAACCCAATCTGATAAGGTAAATAAGTTGTTGAATTGATATTTTAATACAATTATTTTAGGTTCAAAGTTTGGAAAATAAGGCTGCAGCGACAGATACCGAAGTGATTAAAATGAAAAGGAAAATGAACGACCTTGAATTGGGCAATCAACGCCTTCAAAATGAACTTCGGCAAAAGGAGATTTCACTCGGTAAAATGAAGCTTGAAAAAGAAAAAGACAAAGAAACTTTCAAGCAAAAAATGGTTCATGAACAGCAAAAGCTAAATAGAGAATTTGAAAGAAAACTTCGCAGCCACGATTCCGCTCTTAAGGTACTTCTTATAATCAAACGGAAAATTTTAATTTTTCTTTAGTATGAAATGAGGAATAAAGACATCAAAATCAAAGCGGTGAAGCGAATTTTGGATAAAGATTCTTCAGATTCTGAATTGGAAGTTTCTTCAAGGAAAAAAGCTGCAGAACCTGAAAAAGAGGCTCCATCTTGTTCTTCAAAAGTTAGCCAAAGACTCCCCCACAATCACCTAATGTGACGAATTTCGGTGTATTTTCTGAGCCGAAGCATTCAAGAAAGGTATTTCATGTCATAAATTATTCTTAATTAATTTTTTTTGAAGATGGCCGTTTCTAACAGGCGTCATAGAAGATCGCGATCTGCCGGAAACGACGTTTGGATTGACCATCGTCCTAAAATGCATGTCCCTTTATCAACAGTTATGCAGCCGAAAATGCCCAAAAGGAAATCAGTAACGAACCTTAAAGATGTAAAAAACATAAGTGAAGTCGCTAGTAAATACTGTCTTTTAACCCAGCAGCAAGATAGCGACGGAGACCTTGAAACACGCCTTTATAAAGTATGACGATCTCATTTCGTTTTAAACTTCTTTTTTTAGGGAGATGTTATCCCAACAGCTGGGGAGGCGCTCAAGTTTTATTCAACGATGTCGAAGTTCTCCGTCAAGAATCGCCACTTGCTCTCCTCGTCCGTCCGACATTCGAAAAAAATTCGAAGAATTTTGCTCAGCCTCCAACATACACTTATCCCCAAAATTGTAAATCAAACCTTTGTTTTATGATTCAGGCACTGTGCCCTATGTATTTTATTCTAAATTTCTTTTTAAATTATTAAAATATACTTTTTTTTATGGATAGTTTTCTTTTTTTGCCAGAACTGTAAGCTTGACTTCCTGTTAGATTAAAAATCACTGGAAATAAAGAAAGGAAACCCAGAATAGAGAGTTTTTGTAATTTTAGTCTTCAAAAATGAATAATTTCCCAAATTTAGAATTAAAGAAGTAGGGCGTTTTCACCATAAAATTAAAAGGATTTTAGGGAGTATTCTCGCTTTATTGACAGAAAAACCCCATTTTCACAGGATTCTCAAGAGTTTTCCTCGGTTAGAAGAGAACCCCACTTTAACAGGATTTCCCGGAGTTTTTCTTGACAGAAACAGACAGACAGAGTTTTTCTTTTTTGACAGAAAAAACCCCCATTTTCACAGATTTCAAGAGTTTTCCTCGGTTATACGGAAAAGAAACCCCACTTTAACAGGATTTCCCGGAGTTTTTCTTGGTTTTTTGACAGAAAAAACCCCATTTTCACAGGATTCTCAAGAGTTTTCCTCGGTACGGAAAGAAACCCCACTTTAACAGGATTTCCCAGAGTTTTTCTTGGGTTTTTTGACAGAAAAAACCCCATTTTCACAGGATTCTCAAGAGTTTCCTCGGTTATACGGAAAAGAAACCCCACTTTAACAGGATTTCCCAGTTTTTCTTGGGTTTTTTGACAGAAAAAAACCCCATTTCACAGGATTCTCAAAGTTTTCCTCGTTATACGGAAAAGAAACCACTTTAACAGGATTTCCCGAGTTTTTCTTGTTTTTTTGACAGAAAACCAATTTTCACCTTTTAGTTTTCCTCAGTTATTTACAAAGAAATCCTATTATTTTAAAGTTTACCTTGGCTTTATATGGAAACACCCACTTTTGCAGGATTTTTTTTTTTTTTTTTACAAGAAAACCCCATTTTGACAGGATTTAGAGTTTCCCTAGGGTTCTTTGAACATCCAAAACATGATAATTATGTTTTCCAATTTTTAATAGAGAGTTTTGTCGTTTTCTCAAGAAACTCCCATTTTTACAAGATTTCATGTGTTTCCCTCAGTTTTTTAAAAGGGAAACCCAATTAATTTTTATATCAGGGGGTTCAAAAACAAGATATTTCCTATTTTAGCAGCCATAATTTGAAGATTTTGGGCCCATTTAGATTGTTCATCACCAAATCTAAGAGGTAAGGGCCTTAGGCTACGACTTGCGTTATTACGCAAATCTCTGTAAATTTGGTTAGCGACAAAGATGAAGGTTTTTGGTCAAAATTTTGGTATGAACGAACTGCTTTGCCAAAAACAAAAAAGCCCTTTTGTCCCATAAAGATTACCCACTAATCACAACTTTAACCCTTTCGAGACAGCGTCTGACACCGGATTCTCTGCGCTACTGGCGCAGCACTTTTCCCCTCACTTCTCCACGACCGCTCCCAGGGCCCAGCAAAGCACAGAAAGCGACGAGTAATGCGATCATCACGTAGTTCATTTCTTCCCCCAGATTGCCAGTTTTTGCATGTCGCTAGTGCCACGGAAGCGAAGGTATTAAATTTTTAGAGAGGCTTCGCGCTGACGCCGCTGGGCAACTAAAGTCGCCTGCAGTCTCGAAAGGGTTAAAACATTCGAATAATGGGTCCGCCACATAATATAACCTACAAAAGGCTTGCCAAAAATTTTGGGAATCCCCTGCATTAAGCTTTTATTCTGCAGGCTATTACCTTTCATAAAAATTTACATTTTCATTGAAACTTCATAAAATTTAAGAGGAACTTCGATGGGCGATAGAGTCCATCGCGTCTCAGTCGTCGACTCCGCAGCGATCTGTACGATCCAATTCGTTAATAACAATTTTGTTCAAAATATTCCATTTTCGGACATCATTACCTTTTAATGAAAGCTCCCTTCTGAAGTCACCTCTCAGGCTCTGAAATCAAAAAACTGGGTGCAATGAGAAACATAATCGAAAAATAATAATTTTGATAAAAAAAAAAGCTTGATTATAACAAAAATTTTATTATTATTTTTTTTACATAGTTTAGATAATAAATTACTGCACCTTGTATTCCATAAGGAAGGTGAACTGCGAGCCTTCCAAAGGACACTCGAAGAGACTGTAAAACAAATAACTTGTACAGAAAAAATGGGTACGGAAAGAATATTTAATACAAAATAAAGTCCTTGGTCGTAAGAAAAACTGATACTGACCATTTTAGAAAAAGAGTTCGTTATCCAATGCTGAAATGTTACATCGTGAACAAACCCATAGAGACATGTCCTTCTGATAAGTGAAGACAAATACCAACCTGTTGTTCGATGCCGTTGATGAAATCGAACGTCGGATCTTGTAAAGGAGGTGAAAGAATCGGATCGTTGAGCATCTGCGGTAGTCGCTCTTCATTCGCTTCAATCTGCGGTATGGCTTCAACTTTAACAGCATCTTTTTTCTTCAACGATGTATTCAGAGTAGATAGTAGCTTCCATATATCGGTCCTTTTTGATATAACACTTTTCAAATATTTAACTTCCTCATTCATCTTCTTCATTTTTTTTTGTCTCTTTTATAGGCTGTTTTTAGACTCCGATTTTCTTCTCGGAGAGATTCAACTTCTTCTTCCAGGTTTTCAAGATACGCTTTTTTCCTCATTCTGTTCTGCCTAGCCATTACAGCATTTTTGTTGAGGCACTTTCCTCTTGGCTCGTATTTCTTCTGTGAAGGTCGCCGCCTAGGGCGATGGCTGGAATCCTCGCTTTCTGAGCTGCTCTGAGCTAAATATCTATTGTAGAGCGATCCATCGCTTTCTTCATCTGACGCTATATGTTTTGAGGTCATTTTTTGTAGTTAAATACGACAAAAAGTACTTATAGTTTTAAACGTAACCAAAACGTTTTCAACACACCAAGCAGCACTTAAAAACACTTCATATTTACCCACAGAAGACAGTAAAAACTTCAAAATTTATACAAACCACAATTTAAGTTATATAACAATAATAGAAGAAATATGGACACCTCAAAAACTTTAAATGAAAAACATCAATTAAAGAACGAAGTTTGTTTTTGGACTTTGACAATGCGAATGGCGTAATGGCGTGCCGAAAGTTGTGAACACAATTACCAGTGTTGCCTCTAATTGTAAAGTTTAGGCTAAAAGTTGAAATACTTGTTTTAAAAATAAAAATTTATCAAGAATTAAATATCTAAAACGAAAAAATATTTAGACTTATTCTGATCAGTTTGAGAAATTACGGAGGGCGCCTTCGAGTTTTTCGACAGACAACCCTCTTTTGTCCTTATTTGGCGATTTCCTCGTTCTCTAAGCCCAAAAATACCTATTTATCGAACTTTCAGGAGTGTTTCGGGATGAAAACACTTGGGGGGGGGGTAGTTTTCCCATTTTTTAACTGTTTAGTAAAGACCATGGGTGTCGAAAACCAATTTCCAAAAGCAATCTTTCTAGCGTATCACAGTAATTGTTGTTGAATTTAAAAAATGAAAAAGATTTCCCGTTTTTCAGGTGCTAAATTCAGAAATTTTAGGATGGTTTAAGCATGTGAACTCATAACTGGATAGGTTTTGTCGAATGGATAATACCGGGGCTTCCGATCTGAAACTGGGTGTACGTAGTTAAACTCAAACAAACCTTAATAACACAAACGTGCATCTACATACGAATGTAACGCTTCCATGTTATTTCGATTCATCCTTACAAAACCTAGATCAAACAAAAGATCAAAGGGAAAATGGCGATTTTGGGGCCAAACTTTTTTTAAAACCAAGGTTACTCCGGAAGACACCTGAAGACTCTTTTCTTCTTTTCTGGACTACCCTTATTAACCTGGTCATAAGGGAGGGGGAGGACCCAGGCGGGGGCTCTCGCCATATTGGAAGACTCTTTTTGTCGTGTTTCTATTCACGAGAAGGCAGCATCACTGTTTTTTTTTTCTTGCCAAGTTTGTTTATTTTTTTTAAATTTTATATTTGCAAATGAAAAGGTTTCTAGAAAAGAAAACAAGTAGGGTAAAAGGGGTAACCGCCCCTTTGTCAATTGTCAAAGTTCACGTGAGACACGAGATTGGAGAATTTTTTTTTTTTTCAACCCAGAATGAA
The DNA here is from genome assembly GCA_014119065.1 of Orius insidiosus. Classification (NCBI taxonomy): domain Eukaryota; kingdom Metazoa; phylum Arthropoda; class Insecta; order Hemiptera; family Anthocoridae; genus Orius; species Orius insidiosus. Next base: position 11,323 of record JACGAQ010000635.1, on the reverse strand, counting down.
AGGTCACGTAACACAGTAAAAAGGTTTTAATAATACGGATTGAGTTGAGATTTGTCAACAAAAATAAATTTTGGATGTCAGTTTTGTCACTATAGATGCACGAATAGGACTTTTTTGGGATTAAAACCAAATTCTGAGAGAGAAAAAAAGAGAGAGAGAAGAAAGAAGAGAAGAAAAAGTGGAGGGATAACATAGAAAAAGTTATAATGGGGGATCTTTATTATTAACTATACTTGAAATTTTAAAATAAATATTTATACGTAATTTTTCAAAACAATTTAGTAGCACTCAGGACTAGCAAAATGTAAATATAAGAAAATATGTAAGCAAATTTGAAGTAAACTTACTTTTTGAAGATGACCAAAATTCTGAATCCAGAACCGAATCAAATTATGGTTCGGGGAGGGGATGAAAATGACCTTTTGAAGAAACCTGCCTTCTCGATTTCGATTTTTCTCCACAAAATATAAAAAATATCCAATTTGACGTATACATTTTAAAAATAAATAAAAATGCTCTTTATACTTATACTTTAATAGAAATTATATTTATTTATTTTTGCAATATATTGTTATCACAGGAAAAAAAGGCGGGAAAATCTCAGTACGCTTGCGCGAACAAGTCGAGAGCTGTGGCTAGGATTTCTTTTCTTCTATTCTTTTTTCAATTGGTGAGTTTTTTCATATTATTTTATATAATAATTGCTTACATTAGTTAATATCACATTAAGAAATAATGAAATCAATTTCTTAGAAATTTTTATGGAAATTTGTCATATTCAAATTAAAATGACCGGCTGACCCTTCTAGACTCTCCCTCTTCTTTTCCATTATTTAAAATCACAATAACTTCTTTAAGGAAGTTAAAATGCTACGGCCGGCCGGCACTACTGACAAAGTTGAGATAGGTAAAGATATTGATCTTTCGATTTGACCCTCCGGGGTCTTGAAGACCCTTCCCCAAAAACCCGACGTGGAGGGTATCACAATAACTTCAGGATGTTAAAACCCAATATGATAGGAATCTTTCGGAGTAGTACATAATTATTTCGTTATTGAGAATGCTGTGGTGGTTATATTTAGGTTTGAATTTCTGAGTTTCAACTTCATGCCATATTCAGTTTCACGGCGTCAATTTTCGTCTTGTTTTCGAGTGCCTACAACTCATCCGAAAGTATTCTCATCCGAATGTCGACTCATCCGAAAATAATAGAAATAGAAAAATATAAGCAGACAACTCATCCGAAAGTATTCTCATCTGAAAAAGGGGCGTGGCCGTTTCGGATGAGTAGACATTTGGACGAGAATACTTTCGGATGATTTGTCTGTTTATATTTTTTTTAATATTATACTTTAATAAAATAGAAACAGTGAATACAACTCATCCGAAAGTATTCTCATCCGAATGTCAACTCATCCGAAAACTAACGTACAAAAATTGCTGCGTCGTAGAAATGAGGCAGCGTTCCACCCCAGCGAGTTTTAAACTCCTTTTTGGGCGTACCGAGCTCATTTCCATCCCAGGGCAGCCTACAGGGTGAGCAAATCCTCGCGAGAGGAAAAAAATCAACCCCCTTGTGTCATAAAACGAGCTGATCCTCGCGAGAGGAAAAAAATTAACCCCCTTGTGTCACAAAACAGCTGATCCTCGCGAGAGGAAAAAAATTAACCCCCTTGTGTCACAAAACGAGCTGATCCTCGCCCTACAGGGTGAGCAAATCCTCGCGAGAGGAAAAAAATCAACCCCCTTGTGTCATAAAACGAGCTGATCCTCGCGAGAGAAAAAATTACCCCCTTTTGTCATAAAAACGAGCACATCCTCGCGAGAGAAAAAAATTAACCCCCTTGTGTCAAAACGAGCTGATCCCCGCAAAATAAACAAACAAACCGACCGTGACTTGCGGGGTCGAACGCTGCCTCATTTCTACGACGCAGCAATTTTTGTACGTTAGTTTTCGGATGAGTTGACATTCGGATGAGAATACTTTCGGATGAGTTGTATTCACTGTTTTCTATTTTATTAAAGTATAATATTTTAAAAAAATATAAACAGACAACTCATCCGAAAGTATTCTCGTCCGACTGTCAACTCATCCGAAACGGCCACGCCCCTTTTTCGGATGATACTTTCGGATGAGTTGTCTGTTTATATTTTTTCTATTTCTATTATTTTCGGATGAGTCGACATTCGGACGAGAATACTTTCGGATGAACCACCCTGCGGGACCCTTTTCCCACCAATAAAAAACTTGACATCTAAAAAAGCCTTTAATTTTCGTCCCAATTTCGACTCCCTTGAAAAATACCATGAAATCTATAGGAAAAAAAATTGGTTAGCGAACAAAGTTACAACGTTTATAGTGCGACGGTAAATTAAATTTTCCGAGCTATGGAACTCGAAACGAACTGATTTCGTTGTTAGTATTTATTGTCTTTCTAACGCGATGAGAAATCGATCCAGAACGAATTTCCGCGGTCGAGCAATTTCGATTTATTTAATAAAAGGTTTTCTGGAACGCGAATCTGTGGGAGATGACAGAAGCTTAATCCCTTTATCTACATTAAGACCAATAAATGGAGGAAGAAATGACTGATAACGGTTATCACTGAGGCTTTCCGGCTTAAGTCTCCTGCAAGGAGCTAGTCCCTCCACAATCATTTCTGTTTACTTTCCGTTGTATCCTCTTAACAGATAAAAAGTAGGTTTTTGACCTTAGTTTTAGAATTAGCAATCATAAGAAAATTCACTGCTGAACACTTCAGCAATAATTAAAAAAGTTGTTCATCATCTACACAAGTTCTTTAGAGGATAATTGGTTTCGGCTTAAAAAAAGGCAGAAGAGTAGGTATTTTGTTATACACTATACAGGGAGTCCGCCCCACTTCTTCCCGAATTGGTGGGGGAAGTCGGGTTCAATCTGGATGGGAAGGCGGGTTCAGTTGACGCCAAGCTCGTAAGGCGAACGGTCGTGATAGGTCAGACTTTTACGAATTTCCCTCATTGTCCGTCTGTCTTGCTGGAGAAGGACCAGACCACGAAAGCGTCCAGCTTCGGCTTCCCTCGAAAATTTCCGCGTTCACTCATGTCAGGGAAGTCAAGTGAAGATTTCGCTCCAAGGGCATCGGTAAGTGTTACAGACGCATTTTTTTTGTAGATCAAAACGGTACTTTAAGGCCGGTCTATTTCAAAACATAATTTATCAAACGAACAAAAATATCCAAACGCATAACCGTTGATAATATATAGCTTCCCGTTTGTAAGATTTAGAACCTCCCAAAACTTCTTAATTGGATAAAATTATTTCATCTGCATATATCTTTGTTTTCTCCTTTAATCTTGATTTAAACCAAATATCTCAGGAGTGGAAAGACTCTTTATTGATAAAAATTTCATTGCCATTCTAATTTTTTTTTCAACTCAATTCAAGGTTGACCACTTTCTCAATTGCAAGGCGGTTTATTTTTATGATAAAAAGCCGGTTTTTAAGGCCGGCTTTGGATGAGAGAAAAAAAAAGTCCTGGAGGCGCCTTGGGGTAAAAGAATCCCTTCCCAATATCGGATAAAATCATCTCCCAGTAGCGTCACGTGTCTGGAAAAGTGGGAAAAACGCGTTTCAACTTCCCAGGGTAGTTAACCATCTCTGCTACACATCTCCGGCCTTTTCTCCCAGAATCTTGATAACAAAAATGAAAAAATCTCAACGTCTCGTTATAAAAATCTGTTTGCATAACACGGAAGGAAGAACCGCAAAATCGTGGTTTAGTCCAGCGTTATCTAAAATTTGACCTTCCACAATCTATAAAATATTTTAAATTTTTTTCCTTTTCTTTATAATTTAAAACCCAAAAGGAAGGGACTTTCACTGGTCAATCAATGGTTAGAAAACAATTTAAGTTCACTTATAAAAGTATTAAGGCTAATTTTTTTCCCTTTCACTAAAAACGAAAAAAAGTGAAAATTTAGCGATATGCTAAAAATTGGAGAAAACCATAGATAAAATGTAAAACTTAAATATTCTTAGGATGATCGTAAAACTTAAATAGTTTATGAAAAGAATCAGTTTAATAATTTAAACTTTTGAACTTGGCACTTACACCTTATGCCTAAAATATTATCTTAAGAACTCGGCCTTATTTCAAAAGGCAAGTTTAGTAATTTAAAATTCAGTGAGTAATCCCGAGTAATGATCGTATGACAAACAATTTTAATCCTAATTCAAACGTCATTTTTCAAGGTGATCTTCGTTGGGCTCAATTTCTTAAAAATGTTTTTTTCTGCCTTTCGGGAAATCTTTTTGTCATAAAATTTTTTTTTCGAAGAAGGGAAATCATGTGTCGATTGTGGGGTGGCGAAATTTCAATTACGAATAATCGAAGGTTCTACGGTTGTCAGAAAATGGCCATATTGTCCAAAAGCCTGGGGCATGAACTTTCTCAGGTTCGCAACGCGGTCGACTATCGAACTAAACGTTGAAATCAGTCAGTCAACCGTGAAAATTAGTTTCTCGAACTTTGAGTGCCTGGAGTGAAGGGGGTATTAAAGGGAACCTGTCGTGTTCACCCTTCTCTATTCAATAACATTTTAAAAATTTCATATCTGAAGTATAAATTAATGCAGAATAATAAAACAGTTGGAAATTCATGAAGCCCTAAGGCATTGGGAAAAAAGTTATCCTATTAATTTTTCCATATAGTTTTCGACTATTTGTCAAAAGGACGCCCGGGGCGTCCAGCTTCAGCCTGGCAAAAAAGTCCAGGATGTCTCCTGCATCCCCAGATTTTTGTCTGAAAAAATCAATTCCCCAACTTTCAATTATAAGGTGTTGCATTATAAAAATAAGTTTAGTGTCCAAAAGGTGACTTTATGAATACTTCCCTCGTTTATTATTTTTTCCCTCGTCCATTTACATATCCCGTGCATACTCCATCCGTTTTTATGCACACTTAATGCACACCCGGTACCGTATAATAAAAGCATTTTCATATTTAAAAAAAATTTCCTTCTACTAAATTAAACACTTTTCCCTACCTTTGCATTATTTTACACACGGATTATTATATTATTCTCGTCAGAGAGCCCAAGTTTTCGTCCTCGTTTAGACCGGATTAATTATCAATTATTAAATGTTTGTTTTTAATTAATTTTTTTAGTTTACTATTACATATTTTATAGTAATAAAAAATATAATTAGGTATAAAACGTAAAGAGGGGACTCTTTTTGTGAACATTTTGATCTTTCTTTCTAAAAGGGTCAAAAAATGAGTTTTTATTTTCGGAAAGAAGGTTACATACCTGAGTTCAGGTAACGAATACTGAGAAAAGGGACCTTCGAAAGCGCCACACCTTACAACACACGACCCCCAACCCTTTAGCCCTTCTGTAGACAGGTTTTGCATATAAAACGAGTGATTTTTAAAAAATGAGGACGAAAATCGATGGCTACCTTGTTAGCTCTTACCTCATTTTTGTCTTTTTTCTCTGACCCCCCATCGCAACAATTTTCTTATCATGTTCAAATAAAACCTTTTTCCTGTAAAAATTAATTGGTTTGTGAAAAAAACATTTTTTTTATTAAATAAATGTTTAATATCTGTGTAAATACAGAGGAGTACGTTTTATCAGATTCGTTTTATTGATTTTATGACAAAAACTTTCCTTTTTAACTTCCTCAAAGAGAAGTTAATAAACCTACATGTCCGGTTTTTGGGGAAAGGTTTCCCAGACCCGTAAAATTATCGATCTTCGCTGAAAATGATGAGAAGGGATGGGCGAAATCAATTTTTTTTCCTACCTTGATGTTTAGAAATTAAAATAATTTTTTTCTCCCTTTATTAGGCAGTAATTTAAATTTCTCTGATAACGGGTTGCTTTTTATGTAGATTTTTTTCGTTTTTCACCTCCCTATATTCCCGGGTACATCTTTTCAGCATACCGAAAAGTGCCGGAGAGATACACGTTAACGAGCCACCCGTTTCCGAAATACCCCCTACATGTTTCCGCGTACATGTAAATTAGTAGCTAAAACTATGGATAGTTTCTTTTTTCTTAAAAATATTCTCCATGTTTAGTTTATCCAGGGCTTAATATAACCCTTCAGATCCTTATAATTACAAAAGTTAAAATTATAATAACAGAACTTCATTCCTTGATAAGCTAATATTAGAGATCAAAGGATTTCCGGCCCAATATAGGTAAAAAGTAATATTTTTTCAGTATACAGAGTTAATAAAAAAAGTTAAAAATGGAAAAGTTTAAAAGTTGAAAGGTAGAAGAAAAAAGGAAAAAAATATATGCCATGTCATGTCTACCACGTTTTCTTTTCTTGCCGAGTCATTCTTTAAAGAAAATTGGCATAGAAGTTGTCAGCTTGAATAAAAAATGCATACGTAAGAATTTTTAACATTTTTTTTTTGAAACGCTGAAATCTGAAAAAACGTAGGAAGACGGGCTAGCAGGCCGAACGAACGTCAAGGTCGTACCTTTCGTGTTATGGTTCACTAACCGGAAATCCTAGAGTTTAAAGCGTCTCCCCCACTTTTTTTTTTCTCTATACGCAACAGGTATAACAAAAATAAAACAAAATATCGATTTACGCCCTCGTTAACCTATATTTTTGTGTCTCGTACCCCCCTATCTTCGGAACGTCGACGTTTTATGGCTTCTTGCATGGGTTCTCGCTTCGCACGGATGACCCAGAAAACGGGTCAAGGTGTTACAGATAAAACGAGAAGAATAAAAACGAATTGTTGGATGATTACAGAAGATTTTAAAACTCGTAAAACGCCTTGTTTGATCAGGAACATGTGCTCATTATCTATTACGATAAACACTTCCTGACTAATCGGATTATCCTGTTAATACAAAAATTCAATGGTGATTGTCATTTATTTATTAAAATTTTGGGGACCTGTCAAAACATACGTTTTCAAAAGAGATTTTTTTAAAAGCGAAAAAATTTATTAGTTGTCGCGACACGTGGGTCTCGTTTAAATTAAAAAAATTAAAAGTTTAAAAATGTTTAGTCGGCTATTCTTTTTTTAATGTTCTAAAAAGTTTGAACAGTAAAAGCATTTTCCTCAGTATTTTTGGTCTGAATAATTTTCCTCGATTTTTTAAAATTTACTCGATTTAAGGCCATTTTTCGGGTAAGAGCATTTTACCGTATTTTTCGGTGTTTTCTTAATTTTTCTGCAAAAAAAAAAAAATTTTTCCCCCCTTCATTTCTCGGCTTAATAACCCAGAAAACAACATTTTACCAGATTTGGAATAGCACTGGGAAAACTTTTTTCCTCCCCAGAATCACTGGACCGAGTTTGACAAAGACGTCAGTTTCCTTGGCACAAATGAAACGCTCTTTTTTTAGGGCCCCTCGTTCCGGAGTTTAACTACTCAAAATGTCAGCTTTCTATATTTCTTAATAAATGATAAACAATTTTAAGTTGATAATTTTCGAATAGAGTGATTCCTAGCTAATGTATTTGGTTGACTTGATGACTGGGCTTCAAGTCGATTGATCATGGCGCGAAGTGCAAGTTGTGACGGCCGCAAGCTGTTGCCCTCTGTTAACTGATCGGACGTCAGTCGATTAAGCACAACCTAATTTTTTTGTTTAAATTAAATATAAATTAAATTTTTCTTTACGTTTCTGTATTTTTCTCTCTTTTTAACACTTCATTTTCTATTTCGCTTCAGTTGTTTTGCATCTATCGTAATCTGATTAAACAAGTGCTCAGAGAGATCGAATCTGCATACAGTTTATACCCTATCATCCCTTAATACCTATTAAACTGTTGTGTTCCATCATTTTTTTCATCTTGGTTTAAGGGGAAAAAAATATGAAACTTTTTTTTTTAATCCTCTTAACTTTAAGATTTTTTAATGTTTGAATAAATTCTTAAAATATTGAATAGCCATGAGTTTATGAGCTTGAAAAGCATAAAATGTAAATTATGGGAACTATTAAATCTTTCATGAAGAATTTATTGCATTCGTAAATATTTTTTTTCTTATTTTTCAGGGAATAATTTTTCATGCTTTGTTGGCCTACGTAGTATGTCTTAAACAGGGATTCCCTAACTTTTTCCGGTTAAAATGTGTGGCGGGCCCTTTTTTCTTATTAAGTTTGAACACGTTTAGAATTTAGACGTGTGGCTAATTTTTATCAATGGTTTTTGTGGACACAAAAGTTTTTCAAACCATGACTGAAAATCCTTATTTGTTAAAACACCAAATTTAAGGCCTTAGATATAGAAAAAATGTAATACGAGGCCTCAAAACATCGAGATTCTTGTGGAAAAACACGAAAATGTGGGAAGTATTGAAAATCCCCAGTAAGTGAGAAACCCCAGTCAAAAAAACCTAGGGAAACTCCGGAAAATCCTTTGAAAATTGGGTTTTTGTGTCAAAAAAACGAGAAAATGTCCTCCATTCCTTTCTCTGTTTCCAGCAATTCAAGCTTGGCGGACCCCCAATCACTTTGGGAACCCCTTTAAAATCGCGGAATCCTGATATTTTTTTCCTTTTTGATTTTCTGCTTGAGGTATTTTTATGTCCTTAGTGGCTATTCCCATTTAAGTGTTAAAAGCCATAGTTGTGGATTTAAGGGATAATTTAACGTCAAGGGGGGGGGGGGGGCTCTCCGAAGAGGATATGTGCTCGTAGTTTCCCATTATTTCTGACAGTCACTTCAGCTAATGTGCAAGTTGTGTTCTTCACAAAGTATGTTTTGTTTCAACTTCACAATGCGTGAGAGGGTATTCACTCGGCCCTCCTCCCACGGCTAATAGGACCCGTTATCATGCTTAAAACCTTCTTTAAAAAAAATAATTTTTTTGCTTTTTTTTTCAGTGATATGGGATGGTGAGGTGTGAGATGTTGTTGATATGGTTTCTACCACTAGTCTGTGAGGTGACGTCACATTACACATCCCAATGGGCAGCGCACATCGAAGGCGGCCCGACCAACGCACGGAGGATCGCCGAAATGCATGGGTTTACACTATTAGCCGAGGTGAGTAAAACTAAAAATCTGGTGGGTTTACTGCTACTGAAGTACTGTGTTCCCTCATTGTTCTGCACCTAATGTTCCGAAGCTATTTTTTCTTTTAATAGACCCCCCAGTAAGAGGAATTCCACGGTCCCTTTGAGTCTCGAGTTTTCCAGCCTGGTGCGCCCCGAAGGAAATGAAGGGCCGTGCGCTTCGGGCTTCTACGCTTGGCATTCCCAACTGGTCATTATTTATAACCCAAAAAACAAATATAGGCACATAACTGGATTTCGTGTTTCCCCTCCTCGCAGGTCGTATATCTTTAGGGTACGCGCTATTTTTTTCCCCAACCCCAGTATTCCATTTTCCACATTTCTAATGCCCGATTCTCGCGTTCCCAAGCTCGTTTTGATTCATATAAATCACGTTTGAATAACATTTCGCTTCGTAATTTAAAGATGTAAAAACATCTAGTTTATTGCCTGAAATAGGGGTGGATTTAAGAAGAAAGAAGATAACCGAATGCGGGGTTTTACTGTGAATTTACGGTAGAACAAGGGCATCCTTGGTAAGAAAGGAAGCTTACGACATATTTCGTGATCTTTATCTTTACGACTTTTCGTCATTCCCTCGTTTTCGAGGTTATTAATCGATGTAATTAGTATTTAAACTTAAAATTTTACTCCATGTTTATTAATCTAAGGGTTTATCCGATCCTCGGTAACAGGTGCGCTCAAGTGCTCCCCATGAATCTTCAAACCAGACTTTCGCGTCCGTCACCATTTTCAACCACCTGGACCTCCCCTTCGAAAACTGCCTCGAAAACTCTTGATTATTCAAAAAGGGCTTTTCTGACGTTTCGCCTTCGGCCTTTAATGGATTAGTATTGAAAGCAGGTTAGCCGAGAGGGTTCGTGAGATTAATGATTTACTAATTTGATTTTCTATTGAGGTTAAATTGAACCCGACCCAAGGTTTGGATGTACATTTCAACCATAATCATGATTATTGTCGTTATTTCTGATGGCGTAGTTATTATTAAAACAAGCATACATGAGTGTATTCAAGTTATCGCGGTTTAAATTATAATTTCTATATCATTTCAAATAGTCCTGAATATCGCGAGGAATACTAAATTGTAAAGAGAAAAAATTTGGCGAAGGCATTCCGGAACGTCTCCATTGTTTTTTTAAATGCACTTCAGGCTTTTACGATCGATTACCTAGTTATTGTCGTATCTCGGTCAGGTTTTGAAGTTTTCTGCCCTATTTTTCCCTTCCTGCAACTCTTATTTTATATTTTCATTATCAAACGATTTTAAATTTTTCAAAGAATTTTCTTTTTAACCGACTGCAGAGGTCTTTTTTTGTAATGAGAGGACGTTCCAGCACTGTACTTAATTTCAAAAACGTCCGGTTAATATTTTTTTACGTTTTATTTAATTAAAGATAAGATACTGACAACAAAGGGACCTTTTATTGTGTAATAAAATAAAAAATTTATAAATAAAATCTCTTTGATACTTTCGTTATCATATTGTCGTAAATTTTTAATGAAGGATTTGAGTTTTTAAGTATTTCTGAGTTACCTTGTCAATAAATTTATTGCATTTTATCTGTAAAATTCCATTTTTAAAATTTATTATGGCTTATTTTTATCACTGACGCAATTAGTGATGATACATTTTAAAACTATTTTAATTAATTATTATGATTAAGTTGGTATTACTGACCATTTTCTTTTCTTCCAAAAAAATCCAGTTTTACTAAATTGGGCGTTTTCTCATTTTCTTTAATCACAAAACCTCATTTTGGGAGTTTTGCTGAGGAACATTTTTTAGGACTCTTCGTCAAAGGCTCCCGAAGGGTTGGGGCGATTTGGCCCCAGTGAATTTCGGCCTGAAAAATTTAGGAGCATCTAGTAGGTCTATAGAGAGGCCTACTGGTAAGTTTTGAAGGCCCTATGACGCCCGTGCTGTCGGTGAGAGCGTTTGAACGTGTACAAACCACGCGTTTCTTAACCATTCACGTTTTATTTTTTCCTGAAGAGCCAAATCGAAAATTCGACGGTCGCCCAACGCCAATACTTCATAAACCGTGTTGAAACAACTCCTATTTTTTTGGTAGCTAGCAAAAAATTGATTAATTGATTTCATGCGATTTTCTGAGAAAATGCGCACGGAAAATTCAACATTTCCATCAAAAACCTGTTAAAAAAATCGCGCGCCACTTTTTAACCACTACTAAAACGTTCCTTTTTATACTAGAAAGCCCCCAATTTTTTTCATAATTTTAAAATTGGTGGTACGGTGTCGTTTCAAAGAAAACCACGACGATTTT
>JACGAQ010000634.1:0-107589 GCA_014119065.1 Orius insidiosus | reverse complement strand
AAATTTAGAGAAAAAAAATAAAAGAGTAAAAATTTTTTTAAAATCCCAAAAAGAACCAAAATTTTGTGTAAAAAAACCGACATGCCATCAATTTCTACCATGTGAACACATGTGAACAAATCACAACATGCACACAACACTGAAAGCATTAGAAACAAAAAAAAAAAATTAAAATTTTTGATATGTTATTATTTTATGTGTTTGAAATGTTCAATCGGGGGGAAAAAAAAAATTATATTTGGGCAGTTAATTTTTTTTTTTAAATAAACAATAATTGCTAAAATAATTAGTTTAAGCATTAGTGCTATTGAAAGCTCTTTTTTTTGTATACCCAAAATATAATGTTTGTTTATTTTTAATTTATTTACACTTTTTTTTTCAATGCGTGCATTTCTGTTGAAACTGTTTACCTATGTAACTTGAGACGAGCGTCCTAAATTTTCTATGGTTCCTTTTATTTCTGGCAAAGTCCACTTGGAATAGAGAAATAACAATATTTTAACATTGTACAGAAAGGAGAAAAAAAATCTTTTGAGGCTAAACAACAGTTTAAACAAAAGATGAGAGGAGAACAAGGGACACCGAGTTTCAATGCATATGTACAAGTGCTAGGATGTGAAAATTATACAGGGTCTTTTTTTTTTCTTTTCCTAGCTTTTCCTTCCTTAAACCATTCATTTTTGTGCAACAAGCTCCAGCTCGGATATGAAGGGAAAAAAAAAGACCATGATGCACATTTTTAACGAGCACAATTTTATGTACACTTGGTTCAGAAAAATATTCATTTTAATATGTAGTGTTCATGTAAAAATGGTGGATGTAACTAATTTAAATAGGAAATGAAAAATAGTTTCTTGACCTTTGAAGCAGAGATGTCTAATGTAACTTTCTAATTTTTTTATTACTGCAGATTTTTTATTTGAATATATTCTCATCGGAGGACGGCAAGTTGGGCATTATTTCTATTCGAAAATACGATTACGATTCTATTTTTACAACTGTTATTGCGAATACAAATACGAATTTATTTGTATTCGCACTTTGAATAAAAATACATTTGTATTTATAAAATCACAGCAGAAAATAAGAATATTCGTATTTGTTAGTTCAAATGCGTATATATTATTTCGCAGGCAAAAAAATACAATTATATCTTATTCGCAGGCCAAAATACAAATAAATTCGTATTCGCAGGAAAAAAATACAAATAAATTCGTATTTAACGAAAAAAAAATACGAATATATTCGTATTTACAGCAAAAAATACGAATATATTCGTCTTCGTATTTACAGCAAAAATACGAATATATTCGTATTCGTATTTACAGCAAAAAATACGAATATATTCGTATTCACGGATAAAAATAAATACAATCCGTATTTACTGAAAAAAATACGATTACAATCGTATTTTATTTTTAAAAAACCTAAATACGACTCTTGCCTGCAAAAATTTTATCAGACTTTATCAGATATTCGGTAATCCTCCACAAGACGGCCACAATTTTCAACCAATTTTCACCATTTTCTTTATCGGTCGGTGAAGAAGAAACTAACGAGGTCGATTTTTTGAATTTCGAAAAATGGCGGAGATATGTCTGTTTGAAATTTTAAAATTCGCTGCGGCCAAAAAAGAAATAATGGGAATCATTAAACCAAAAAAATGGGAAATCATTAATTTTCTATTAATTTAATCGTTGGTCCGATTTTCACCGAATTTTCACCAATTACTCCTTATTTTAAGAATTTTTGGTGTAAAAAAATGGACACTTTTTAATTATTTTTTTTTTAATATCTTATACCAATAAGAGGAAGTAACCTAGGCCAGACACACTCCACCAGATTTTTTTTTCATGAATACGATTAATCGTATTTTTTTTTCAGTAAATACTGATGTGATGTACATATTCGTATTTTTATCCGTGAGTACTAATATATTCATATTTTTTGCCTTTAAATACAATATTCGTATTTTTGTCTGTAAATACGAATATATTCGTATTTTTTGTCTGTAAATACGAATATATTCGTATTTTTTTGTCTGTAAATACGAATATTCGTATTTTTTTCCGTGTAAATACGAATTTATTAGTATTTTTTTTCCTGCGAATACGAATTTATTTGTATTTTTTGCCTGCGAATACGATTTATTTGTATTTTTGCCAGCGAATACGAATATAACCGTATTCGAATCGAAATATAAATATATTCTTATTTCTCTGCTGTGATTTTGTAAATACAAATGTATTTTATTCAAAGTGCGAATACAATAATTTGTATTTGTATTCGCAAATAGCAGTCTTAAAAATATATAGTATTCGTATTTACGAATAAAAATAATGCCCAACTCTGGAGGACGGTGAGATGAGGCCATCCTCTTAAAATAATAATCAAGCAAATTTTGTGTTTTTATACATTTCTTTTGTTTAAAAAATAATAAAAGGATCGAAGCAAAAAGATAGGACTCAAATAATAATTGTGTTCACATATCATCAAAAATGAAGAGATTAAAATATCCTGATTTTAGAATAGTTAAGGGGCAAAGATTGAAGTTTTAAGCGTTAAAAGTAAAAGAAAACACTCAAAATGTCTAACTAAGTTAAGACTAAGAAAAATCGATGTCCCTGAAAAGTTTTTTAAGTGCATATTATGTTTGTATAGTTTATAGTGGATAGAGGAACATAAAAGAAAAAAAACTCACGTGATGGTATTTTTTTTAAAGACGGTCGTCGCCATAAAATCCTGAAATTTGCGCGTAGAAATCCAGCCGATGAACTGAGACGGAATCCTGAGGGAGAATAAGTTTTGAATTTAAAGGATTTTATTTAAACTACTCCATCGTGAAGAATGGATTTCCACGTTGTGTTCTAATTTTTTCTTTAGGCGATAACTTTGTAAAAATGTCGATTATACTAATATAATAGCCGTTCTCCTTTTGCATTTCGAGCAGGGATCCCGCCAGTCTGAAATAAGAATGTTATTAAGCTCCATCTTTCACTTTAATTTTTTTAACCAAGAAAAGTATCCTACAATGGAGGACACCGTTCTGCATAACGCATTGACTAAAGCATTGAACATTAAAAAATCTGTAGTTCACCAAATGCGTTTTGGCACAAAAATCTCAAAGATCAAAAATTTGAGCATAATGCATTTCAACATAAAGCGTTGTTACGTTTCCCGTACAAAAGGAAATTTAAGTGGGAAATAAAAACATAAAACAGAGGATTAGGCACCCGGGAAGGAGGAGAAGTAGAGGAAGAGAGAGACAGAGAGTCGACCGGCCGACACGGAAGCGATAAGACAGGCGGACGAGGAAAATTGTGAAGAAAAGAAAAAGAAAAGACGCTTCGGCGGACCAACTATTTTTCCAGACTTCCTTCTCCGGCCTACGGCCACCGTCTCCACCACTCAGATTGGGAAACTTGAAAAAGGACTTCGAAGAAGAAGAAAAGAAAAGTACCGCCTCATTAGTGAGTAAGCTCCTCATTTTGTAAATAGATTAAGAATAATCCTCCCTCGATCGATCGCTATTGTGTGACCCCACCCCATTTTAATTTTTGTGTTGCCGGAAGTAGCAATTAGTTAATTTTAATTTTTTTTTCCTCCTCTGTATTAATTTTAGTTTTGTAAATATATCATTTTGTGACCGGCGTAAAACTTAGAAGTTTCGTTTTTATTTTATATTTTTTTTTTCCCTTTGGTTTTCTTGGTTTTACCCTAAATAACCAAGTGGCGTCCAACTCGAAGAACATTTTATTTTATTTTTATTTTAATCGTCCCACCCCGTCTCCACTGGAGCATAGCCGGCATTTTGATTTCGGCGTAACATTTTTGGCGCCCAACGTGGGGCCCGCTAATTTTTTTTTTCCTTATCTACTCCGCCTTTGTTTTGTTTGCGCTGGAGGATTTAGTGTTTAAATTTAACTCTTTTCAATCCTTTTAAAGTTTACGAAGATAATCTCTGATTTTATTTAAAATTCTTTTTAAATGATTTTCATGCATGAGTGATGCTCGATTTTCTTTTTGTTTTTTCTCTCCCCCCTCCCCCCTTGTATGTAAACTTTTTTTTGTTAGCTTGTAAAGTTGTCCTTTTTACCATTTAAGAAAGCAAAATTGTCGGAAATGGACGTTTCGAGGCTCCTGAAAGACGAAGTTGACTACGAGCTGACCGTCAGAGGCATTAAGGTAGAAGGTACCCTCGATTCTCTTCGAGAAAAACTGCGGACGATTTTGAAGATGGAAAGAAGCAACCAAATGTCGCCGCCGCCGAAGGGGTTACCGGACGCTGTTGTAGATCTGACAGCCTGCGAGGGTAAAGCCGAAGTCCTGAAAGGGGAAATCGACAGGCTACAGGCCGGGGATAAGGTCGACTTAAGGAAAATTCGAACAAAAGGTAGCCACCTGATGTTCCGGTTAAGCCGTCTGGACCTGGATAAGATTGCAGATGACGCTAAGAGAGCAGAACTCGAGAAGAAGAAGGCCGGATTATTCGATATTGTGTTTAAGGCCCTTTCGACTTTGGAAAAGACGGATGAAGATCCAGGCGGCGTTGATGAAGAGCCGCTTACCCCTCATCGAAGGTCGGCTAATGGATTAGGTCGTCAACTTACCGAGATGAGGCTATCGGTTAGCGACGAAGAGGCGGAAAATCAAGCCCAGGTGGTCATTAAGAGGAAGCAGATCCCAATTAAGAACTGGGGCCTCACCTTTTCCGGCGACGGTAGTGGCCTAGGCGTTCATGGCTTTCTAGAAAGGGTTGAGGAGCTGAAGATTGCTCGTGGCTTTTCGTCCAGAGACCTATTCGAAGGGGCACTTGACTTATTCAGTGGGCGAGCCCTAGTATGGTTTCGGGCGGCACGAAGGGAAGTTAGCGATTGGAATGGACTCGTTAAGGAGCTTTTGGAGGAGTTCGAGCCTAATGACTATGAAGAAAGGCTATGGGAAGAAATAAGGAGTCGGACCCAAGGAGACGACGAACCGGTTGGCATCTTCGTGAGTGCTCTGAAAAATTACTTCTTCCGCCTTCCAACCCAGACCGACGAGAGCATTATCCTTAAGACGGCGCTCAAGAACCTCCATCCTTACTATTTGGAGAGACTTGCCCTTCATGATATTCGTTCGCTGCGACAATTGGTAGAAAAGGGACGCCGAATAGAAGAGTACAAGTACCGAGCCACTCTGCATAAGGCACCTCCCGTTAATAAAGGTCTGTTAGAGCCCGATTTGGCATACCTACCAGCAAATAAAGCAACTCGAGCTCCAGCTGTGGTCTCCGAAGTAGCGGCGACTCGGGAGTCGGACTCCACGGAACCAGCAAAAGGAGGACGCTTCGTACGTTTCAGACTACAAGGGGCATGCTGGAACTGTGACAAGCCGGGGCACCCATATCGAGTATGCAAAGCACCGAAGACGAAATTCTGCGCACGATGTGGACGCAGGGAGGTCGACGCATCCAACTGCGGATGCCGAAGAGGGTCGGGAAACGCCGACGGGGCTCAGGTTCGAACGGATCAAGCCTGAGGAGGGAGCCCCTTCGATCCGATCAGCATAGCACGGAATGGAAAAATTGGTTAAGGGTCATTCGAGAGTTTTATGCGAAGAAGGAAGAAATATCAAGCAGTCGACATAAGGGAGATAGGAGACCCTTTGTTCGGATCGAAATTTACGGGCGAGAGGTGTTCGGGCTGATGGATACTGGAGCCTCCAGGTCAGTACTCAGCGAGGATATGTGGAGACGACTACAGAGCTTGGGAGCCAAGATGAGCGCTCCTACCTCAATCGGCTTAACACAAGCAGATGGGGGAGACCTAAGAGTTTTGGGATCAGTGCTTCTTCCGGTGGTCCTAGACGGGAAGCTGAAGACGATAACTTTCCTCATCGTCCCGAAATTGTCTTCGGATATTATCCTTGGCGTTGACTTCTGGGCGGCGATGGAGCTGATTCCGGGCCACTGCGACACTATCGAATCCATCGAGAGACACGAGCCCTCTCTGATTGGGCGCACGCGACTGATCGCGGATCAGATATCGAGACTGCAAAATCTCATCGATAAATGGAAGGAAGCCAAACCTGGGAAATTAGGGCGAGCATGCGACGTCGAACATGTGATTGATACTGGTGGCGAGAAGCCCATTAAGCAGCGGTATTACCCGGTCTCACCAAACGTTCAGGACACCCTAAACAAAGAGCTCGACGAGATGCTGGAGAAAGGAGTTGTCGTTCCCTCTCAGAGCCCATGGTCGTCACCGGTCGTGCTTGTGAAGAAGCACGATGGGAGTACAAGATTTTGTGTCGATTATCGGAAGCTGAACAGCGTGACGAAGCGGGACGCGTATCCTCTCCCATTCGTGTCACATATTTTGGATAGATTACGTGACGGCAAGTTCCTGAGCTCGATTGATTTGAAGTCCGCCTACTGGCAGGTGCCCCTGGAGAAGTCGAGCCAAGAGAAGACCGCGTTTACAGTCCCGGGAAGAGGGCTCTTCCATTTCCTTCGTTTACCGTTTGGGTTGCACAATGCACCGGCGACATGGCAACGATTAATCGACCGCGTTCTTGGCCCGGATCTAGAGCCGCACGTGTTTGTGTACCTAGATGACATAATCATCGTAACGTCGTCATTTGAAGAGCACATGAGGGTCCTTGAGGAAGTTTTTGAACGACTTAAAGCGGCGAACCTCACAATTAACTGGGAGAAGTCGTGCTTCTGCCGAGACGAGCTGAGGTATTTGGGGTACGTGGTGAACGAGGATGGTCTCCAAGTCGACCCAGAAAAGGTTCAAAGTATTTTGAACTTCCCTACACCAAAATCGGTTAGACAGCTCCGCCGATTCCTTGGGCTTGCATCGTGGTATAGACGGTTTGTCCCTCACTTTAGCGAAGAGGTCGCGCCGTTAACGGATTTGCTGAAGAAGAATAAGAAGTTTGACTGGGGAGCAAAGCAAGAAGCCGCCTTACAATCAATTAAAGCGAAATTGATCACCGCTCCGATACTGAGCTGCCCCGACTTCTCCCGGCCGTTTGTACTGCAGACTGACGCTTCCTGCACGGGATTAGGGGCGATATTAAGCCAAGAGTTTGAGGATGGGGAGAAAGCTATCGCGTATGCTAGCAGAGGTCTAACGGCAGCAGAAAGGAAATTCACGACTACAGAACACGAGTGCCTAGCCGTCCTTTGGGCCATCGAGAAGTTCCGGCCGTACCTCGAGGGGATGGAATTCAGAGTCGTAACCGATCATATGGCTTTAAAGTGGCTTCACAATCTGAAGGACCCACAGGGGCGCCTCGCACGCTGGGCAGTCAAACTACAGCAATATCAGTTCACGATTGACCATCGACCGGGGAAGAATCATCAGGCTGCGGACGCCCTGTCACGTCAATATGAGGAGAACGAAATAAGCGCGATAGACTGCTCTCCGAACTTGCTCGAGCCTTGGTATCTGCGAATGGTTGATCAGGTGACCAACAACCCAGACGCTTACCCCGCTTGGAGGGTAGAAGGCACGAAGTTGTTTAAAAGAGTCGTCGAAAAGTCTCGGATTTTAGGGGAAGATCGGCCATGGAAGCAAGTGGTGCCGAAAGCTCAGCGCAAAAACCTTCTGGCCGAATACCACGACGGTCCGCTCTCAGGACATCTGGGGACCTTTAAGACCCTTAGTCGGCTGAAAGAGGCCTACTATTGGCCCGCGATGGCTGCCGATACAGCGAGATACGTCGCTCGTTGTCCCACCTGCCTGTCCCTAAAACCGTCGCAAGCTGGACCGTCTGGGAGAATGGGTCGACAGAAGATTGTTACTCGGCCGTTCCAGATGATCAGTGCCGATTTAATGGGGCCCCTGCCGGTTTCGTCGCAGCAGAACCGTCATCTTCTGGTGGTCTGTGATTATTTCACGAAGCACGCCTCCTTATTCCCGTTAAGACAAGCCACAGGGAAGAAAGTCGCTCAGCTGGTAGAAGAACGAATTTTCTGGATGTTCGGTGTACCTCAGATCATCTTGACCGACAACGGCGGGCAGTTTAAGTCAAGAGAGTTTCAGAACATGTTGGCCCAAAATAAGGTCCGATCGTGGATGACGTCATTATACCACCCCCAGGCGAACCCAACCGAACGAGTTAATAGAGTGATCAAGACGATGATCTCTTCTTATGTCGAAGACAATCACCGGAGATGGGACAAAGAGCTTCCGAAGCTGAGCTTCGCTATCAACACTGCGGTCCACGAGGCGACAGGGTACTCGCCAGCTTATTTGAATTTCGCGCGAGAGTTACCTCGATCGGGGGATGATTACCCAACTGATGATGAAGTCGAAGGTGGACCCCGTGATGTCACAATGGACCGAGGGACTCGTATTGAGAGATCGAAGAACGTTCCGGTGCTCTACGAGGAGGTGAAGGATCGTCTAGAGCGAGCTCATCAGAAGGCGAGCCAGACATACAATGCGCGTCGGCGAGACGTTGAGTTTTCCCCTGGAGACGTGGTGTGGTGTCGTACGCACCCACAATCAGAAGCGGCTACTTACTTCTCGGGTAAGCTAGCACCCCGTTTCGTTGAACGTAAAGTACGGCGCAGAGTAGGCAGCGTGAGCTACGAACTGGAGAAGGTTGAGGACGGCGGCGACGCAGGAGTGTGGCACGTTCAAGACTTGAAGCGAGATCCGGGGCCGGAGGACCAATATTAGAGTCGACGGGCTTCCGAACTTTTTTTTTTTTTTTTTTACGAAAGGGAAGAGTTTGTTACGTTTCCCGTACAAAAGGAAATTTAAGTGGGAAATAAAAACATAAAACAGAGGATTAGGCACCCGGGAAGGAGGAGAAGTAGAGGAAGAGAGAGACAGAGAGTCGACCGGCCGACACGGAAGCGATAAGACAGGCGGACGAGGAAAATTGTGAAGAAAAGAAAAGAAAAGACGCTTCGGCGGACCAACTATTTTTCCAGACTTCCTTCTCCGGCCTACGGCCACCGTCTCCACCACTCAGATTGGGAAACTTGAAAAAGGACTTCGAAGAAGAAGAAAAGAAAAGTACCGCCTCATTAGTGAGTAAGCTCCTCATTTTGTAAATAGATTAAGAATAATCCTCCCTCGATCGATCGCTATTGTGTGACCCCACCCCATTTTAATTTTTGTGTTGCCGGAAGTAGCAATTAGTTAATTTTAATTTTTTTTTCCTCCTCTGTATTAATTTTAGTTTTGTAAATATATCATTTTGTGACCGGCGTAAAACTTAGAAGTTTCGTTTTTATTTTATATTTTTTTTTCCTTTGGTTTTCTTGGTTTTACCCTAAATAACCAAGTGGCGTCCAACTCGAAGAACATTTTATTTTATTTTATTTTAATCGTCCCACCCCGTCTCCACTGGAGCATAGCCGGCATTTTGATTTCGGCGTAACAGCGTTTAGCGTTGAAATGACTTAAGTCACCATAACGCTTCTCACCATAAAAGCCTCTCTTTAACTTGTTGTTTCGCCATAAAACTGTTTCTTTTGGGCTAATAAATTTGAGCATAAACTAGGGCATAGAAGGAGCAAGCCTACAACGCGAGTGTGGCGAAACGACAAAAACCTTAAAACTTGACTGTTCACCATAATGCAATTCAACATAAAGCATCTCACCATCAGGAAAAGCAAGCAGGCAATGGGATCGCTTGTTATAAGGCACAAGGGGATTAATTTTTTCCTCTTGCGGGGATGTGCAAATCGTATCATGGTGAACTGTCAAGTTTTAAGGTTTCTGTCGTTTCGCCATTAAAACAAAACAGGCTTGCTCTTTCGCTGTCCCAAGTTTATGCTGAGATGTATTATGCCCAAAGAAACAGTTTTATGCTGAAATAAGGAAACAAATATTATGTCAGCTAAACAGTCGTTAGATCGTAAGCTAAACAGTCATTACATCGTCACTAAACAGCTGTAGATCGTCACTAAACAGTCGTTAGATCGTCACTAACAGTCGTTAGATCGTCACTAAACAGTCGTTAGATCGCCACTAAACAGTCGTTAGATCGTCACTAAACAGTCGTTAGATCGCCACTAAACAGTCGTTAGATCTCACTAAACAGTCGTTAGATCGTCACTAAACAGTCGTTAGATCGTCACTAAACAGTCGTTAGATCGTCACTAAACAGTCTTTAGATAAACTAGGGACGTAGAAGGAGCAAGCGTTTCGCGTTCGCGTTGAAATGACTTAAGTCACCATAACGCTTTTCACCATAAAAGCCTCTCTTTTAACTTGTTGTATCGCCATAAAACTGTTTCTTTTGGGCATAATAAATCAGACCATAAACTAGGACATAGAAGGAGCAAGCCTACAGCGCAATTATGGCGAAACGACAAAAACCTTAAAACTTGACAGTTCACCATAATGCAATTCAACATAAAGCATCTCACCATCAGGAAAAGCAAGCAGGCAATGGGATCAGCTCGTTTTAAGACACAAGGGGATTAATTTTTTTCCTCTCGTGGGATATGCAAATTGTATCACTGTCAGTGTTAAGTTTTTGTCGTTTAGCCATAATTGTGTTTTAAACGGCGAAAATAGGCTTGCTCTTTCGCTGTCCCAAGTTCATGGTTTATGGCGTCACTAAACAGTCGTTAGATCGTCACTAAACAGTCGTTAGATCGTCACTAATAGTCGTTAGATCGTCACTAAAAAGTCGTTAGATCGTCACTAAACAGTCGTTAGATCGTCACTAAACAGTCGTTAGATCGTCACTAAACAGTCTTTAGATGGCCACTAAACAGTCCTTAGATAATCGTAAGACCATCATCTAAACGGTCAATTAATTTTCAATGACTGTGATATTTTTTAGTTTATTTTCAAAATAAGGAAACAATATTATGTCAGCTAAACAGTCATTAGATCGTAAGCTAAACAGTCATTAGATTGTAAGCTAAACAGTCGTTAGATCATCACTAAACAGTCGTTAGATCGTCACTAAACAGTCCTTTGATAAGTCATAACCATCAGCTAAACAGTCATTTAATTTTCAGTGACTGTGATACCTAGCTTTTAGTTTATTTTCAAAATATCGAAACAAATATGTCAGCTAAACAGTCGTTAGATCGTCACTAAACAGTCGTTAGATCGTCACTGACAGTCGTTAGATCGTCACTTAAGAGTCCTTAGATAGTCGTAAGACCATCAACTAAACAGTCATTTAATTTTCAGTGAATGTGATAGTTTTTAGTTTATTTTCAAAAATACGAAACAAATTTATGTCAGCTAAACAGTCATTAGATCGTAAGCTAAACAGTCATTAGATGTAGCTAAACAGTCGTTAGATCATCACTAAACAGTCGTTAGATTGTCACTGACAGTCGTTAGATTGTCACTAAACAGTCGTTAGATCGTCACTAAACAGTTGTTAGATCGTCACTAACAGTCCTTAGAAAGTCGTAAGACCATCAGCTAAACAGTCATTTAATTTTCAGTGACTGTGAAGCTTTTAGTTGTTTTCAAAAATAAACTAAACAGTTGTTAGATTGTAAGCTAAACAGTCGATAGGTTGTAACTAAACAATCGTTAGATCGTCACTAAACAGTCGTTATATCGTCACTAAACAGTCGTTAGATCGTCAGTAAACAGTCGTGTCCCAAGTTTATGGCGAGATGTATTATGCCCAAAAGAAACAGTTTTATGGCGAAACGACAAGTTCTTTAAAATGAAAGTTTCTTTATGTTCAACTGCGTTATGTTGAAATGACAAATTTTATGTTGAAACTACAAGCGTTAAATATTTTTTTATGGTGAGATGTACTATGTTCAAATGCATTATGGTGAATGTTTTCGACTATTTTCTTTAGGTCGAGTCGCAGATTTTTTATGCTGAATGGTAACTCACGATTTCTGCTATTTTATGGTCAAATGCATTATGGCAAACTGCATTATGTCGACATGCTATAACCAAGTGTGACGAAGGAGTCCGATTTCAAGGAGAGGATTTTCTAGACCTCTTACAAGAATTAAAATCCTACTTTAAAAATCCTAAGAAAATATAAAATCCTGGAAAACTTAAGGGTCTCCTAGCCAGATAAAAAATGGAGAAAAGGGTCCAAATTTTTGTTCTTGTCTCAAAATCTATGGAAAACTCTCAAAAATCCAGAGTTTTTTAGCCAAAAAATCCTAAATCTTGTACACTTGGACATGGGGATTTTCTGACTTCCGAACATCCTAAAGTATGCAAACTTTTTTGAAAGTCAAGAAATGACAAAAGAAGCTTACGGAACGTCTCCTTGATGGTCGATTGGCTGGCTTTCGGCTTGTATACTCTCCATCGCAGTGGAATGTGCAACTAATTTGTGTCTGTTGAGCGATTTTACTCGTTGAGACCTCTCTCTGTTTCAACAGGCTCCTCAGAAATATCCTAATAAAAATAAAAACCAATAATTAGAAACAACACTTTTGACAATTTTACAAAACTTACTTTACTTCTATCACGAGAATCTTGATCTAAATTATGTACACCTACTAATAAACTGTAATCCATTATTTTAAAACTTTCAAGCACCTAAAAAATAAAAATAATATGAATAATTAATTTATTTAAATCTGCATACCCTACAATCCCTTTGGATTGTTTTAACGAGAGCCGTGTACGTGTCGGCCTCAAGGAAAATTCCTTCCGGATGATGATCCATAAAATCTAAATCCTTATAAGTTGGAGATTTTTACTTCTTTCAGATTTCGATGCCTAAAATTAATATTGCAATTTACTACACTTTTTTAAATTTCATTTTTTACCTTTCTTTTATAAGTTGAACCTTTTAATCGTATTTTTGATGCATAGGAATTATTGAAGGAAGTAAATTATTCATAGCTACCATCCGAATATTTTTATGATTACACTAAAATAAAAATAAAAATTATTACAACTGTTTTAACGATCACAATGTAGCATACTTGATAACAATAAAGGCCAAAAAACTTTGGTAACAGCGTTCTTGGATTTTGGTTTAAATTCTGAAAATAAAATAAAATTAATACATAACGGTCATAAAGTGATTTGAAACCAGAGTTGGGTACAATCGTATTCAAAACTATGCAAACAAATATTATTGTCAGCTATACAGTCGTTAGATTGTCACTAAACAATCGTTAGATCGTCACTAAATAGTCGTTAGATCGTCACTAAACAGTCGTTAGATCGTCACTAAACAGTCCTTAGATAGTCGTAAGACCATCAGCTAAACAGTCATTTAATTTTCAGTGACTGCGATAGCTTTTACTCTGTTTAGCTCTGGAACAAAGTGATAGCTTTTAGTTTTTTATTTCAAAATATGGAAACAAATACAATGTCAGCTAAACAGTTGTTAGATTGTAAGCTAAACAGTCGATAGATCGTCACTAAACAGTCGTTAGATAGTCGTAAGACCATCATCTAAACAGTCATTTAATTTTCAGTGACTGTGATATTTTTAGTTTATTTTCAAAAATAAGGAAACAAATATTATGTCAGCTAAGCAGTCGTTATATCGTCACTAAACAGTCGTTAGATCTCACTAAACAGTCGTTAGATCGTCACTGACAGTCGTTATATCGTCACTAAACAGTCGTTAAATCGTCACTAAACAGTCGTTAAATCGTCACTAAACAGTCGTTTAATTTTCAGTGAATATGATAGTTTTCAGTTTATTTTCAAAAATATGGAAACAAATATTATGTCAGCTAAACAGTCGTTAGATTGTCACTAAACAGCCGTTAGATCGTCACTGACAGTCGTTAAATCGTCACTAAACAGTCGTTAAATCGTCACTAAACAGTCGTTAGATCTCATAAAAATGACTGAACAGTGGAACAGCACTAAACAGTCGTTAGATCGTCACTAAACAGTCCTTAGATAGTCGTAACACCAACCAGTCATTTAATTTTCAGGCATAAGTACGAATTCCAGATAAAATATATGAATTCATATTCATTTTTATGAGCATGAAATCGTTAGATTGTCACTAAACAGTCGTTAGATCTCAATAAACAGTCGTTAGATCGTCACTAAACAGTACATAGATAGTCGTAACACCAACCAGTCATTTAATTTTCAGGCATATGTACGAATTACAGAAAAATATATGAATTCATATTCATTTTTATGAGCATGAAATCGTTAGATTGTCACTAAACAGTCGTTAGATTGTCACTAAACAGTCGTTAGATCTCAATAAACAATCGTTAGATCGTCACTAAACAGTACATAGATAGTCGTAACACCAACCAGTCATTTAATTTTCAGGCATATGTACGAATTACAGATAAAATATATGAATTCATATTCATTTTTATGAAGCATGAAAATAACTGTGTTTAAAACATACCATATAATAACCAGGTAATAATTTTTGTAAAAATTCCCCTTCTTTGTGTTGAACCGTTTTTATGATGAATTCATCATCAGCGGTTAAATAAAATATAGATCCAGAAGCACCCGGATTGGATAATTCTCGAAGGGATGAACTACAGAATGATATCTAAAAAAAATAATAATAATAATAAATAATGGAGTTTATTGAGCGTTTAGTACCAGAAAATCATCAGGTTGGATTCCGAAAAGATCTCTAAAATAGCGAAAAGCGATCGGCGCGTAAGTTTTAAAGACAAACTCCGAGTAATGATGCGCTGGCGTCTGGCTGGAACCGTCGGCAGCGAAAGTCGTCGTTTCGACTGTCATAAAGTCCTGCATGAGTAAATCTCTTTCGGGTTTCGAAGCTAGACCTCCTACCGCATGCTGTATCCCAAGTTGAATCGAACCCATAATTTGAGATGTTTGAATCTGGAACAAAATTAAGTTGTTATCTAACTCATGAAAGGAAAGGAAGTTAAAAATGGTATTGTTTATTTATAAAATTACGAACTGATATTTTTTTGTCTTACTTATTGAACTGTTAGGTTTTTGACCCTTTTCCTAGGCTAAAAGTTTTTTTTTTTAAGGGAAGTGTATGAATTATGACACATCTCAGGATATCAGTTTTAAAAGAAAAGATCTTTATTTTATTTCAAGGGGATTGCCCACAGGGGAGCCAACATACAGATACCCAAAAATATCGTTTTGTCGCATGCATTGAACTTGGGTTTGTCAAACTCAAGGAGTTTCGCATGGCGGGGCAAAACGCGTTTCTAGATTACTGGGGAAGAGTGATATATATCGATATATTTGTGCCGATATATTGCTCTTTTGATATATATCGGAGATTCCGCCTGTTTTGAGGCATGTTTGACTAAAAATTGCCTGTTTTAAGGCATTTTTGACTAAATTGGCCTCTTTTATGGCATTTTTGACTAAAAATTGCCTCTTTTAAGGCATTTTTGACTAAAAATTGCCTGTTTTAAGGCATTTTTGACTAAATTGGCCTCTTTTAAGTAATTTGACTAAAAATTGCCTCTTTGAAGGAATTTTGACTAAAAATTGCCTGTTTTAAGGCATTTTTGACTAAAAATTGCCTCTTTTAAGGCATTTTTGACTAAAAATTGCCTTTTAGGCATTTTGACTAAAAATTGCCTCTTTTAAGGCATTTTTGACTAAAAATTGCCTCTTTTAAGGCATTTTTGACTAAAAATTGCCTCTTTTAAGGCATTTTTGACTAAAAATTGCTTTTTTTAAGGCATTTTTCGTCTAAGAAACAACCGTTTAACTGCATTTTCGTATTTGGTCAAGAATAACTTTTTATGGAATTTTTCACCTGAAAAACACCGATTTCACCGGTTTTTTAGCATTTTTCCTCGATATTTTCATCAAGGCTCCAGAGAACTTCTACTTTTTGTAGTTTTTGGGCAAAATCGTTGAATTATTAGCGTTTGCAAATTGTATGGCATATTTAGTCAATTTTTGGCGCATTAAAGTTAAAAATAATGAAGGCCGGCGGGTCAGTTAAGGCAGCAGACCTTCCTCAATCATTGGTGGTACAAATGTCGTTGGCATTTGAGGATTCCTTGGGAACAGCGAAAGATTCAGGGATCACCGTTAAATGAGTAAAAATGGAATAAAGATCAAGTTGGAAAGCCTGATTGATGAAATACTGACTTTTTTGTAGGTGACTTCGCCTCCAGTTCCGACCCTTCGATGTCCAAGCTTCTTCTCGCGTTCCGACTTGTGCCTCGCCATGCCCCATTCTGCCTCGACAACGAACCCTACGAAAAAAGTCATAAAATCGACAAAACACAAGAAAACTTACATCTTTCTTTCCGAAATCGTCGACATCTTCTTCTGAAAAAATCAAATTAATTAATCAGAAAATAGAGGTTGGTTACCCTGAATTTGAGAACTTATTTTACGTATCAAATACATTTTGAGGTATGAATGGAAAAATGTGAAAATTCCATCGTCCTTGAGATAAAGTTTCAATTGTCACGTTATCAGTGTTTGCTCAGAAATTTGAAGGAAAGAATTTTAAAAATTGAGTCAGTCTTGTTGACAGTTTTAAATGTTTTCATTTTATATTTTCAGGTGTGAAAAAATAGAAGAAAAGTGGGTGTGACTAGGTGACCTCAAACGGCGGGTTTTAAATTTTTTTTTTATTTATTTGGGACGTTTCTAGTAAACTTTTTTTTGTGTCTGATCCCCTACCTTTGAGACTTTCGTCGTCTTTGAATTCCGAGGTCGCCCCGTCGGTTTTCATTTTTCTAAAAGTGTCGATCACTTGAATTTCGTCCGCATCTCCAGAGGCCATTTTTTCTATCCCGAAACTCGGAAATCTCCGGTACTGAGTTTAGCTTGAATAAGACGAAAAATTAATTTCGTTTTTAAAAATTCTTTTTCTACATTTCCGCGACGGAATCTCCGTGGAGCGGATCTGCCCGGGTCATCGGAAACGTCAAATTCGAGTCCGGAATGGGAGAAAAATCTATGTCAATTCAACCTTTCTCATTCACCATCCGGTCCGTTACCTGCTCCTTAATAGCTGATCCTAAAAAGTAGCTGCTCTTTCCTAAAAATGCTTTTCTTCCCCAGGATCTAAAATAATCTTCATTTCATATTCATATTCTTTTTCTACTATAGAAAAAGTAGAAAAGTAATCCTGACTATTATTTTAAATAAATATTTCTAAGGAGCTTGTACAAGACAGATAAAAGTAGCAGTTAGTAACAGCTTAAACCTGTGACTAAAAAACCTCTTTTCACCACTTCCGTTTTTACGGCCTCTTTGATATTTCTTATTATTATTGATCCTTACAGCTGAGTTTACGACACACAAAATTAAGGACCTTTAAGTATTTTAGATTCGACTTTAATTTAATTAATTACCAATCTTCGGGAAGGGTTACCAACCTGAAATTACCTGCCTTTGTTTTGAGAAACGTTGTTCTAAAATAACAATCTTGCCAATCTTTCCAAACGTTATTTTTTAACTACAGTTTTGCCAACCTTAAATTGTGAAGAATTGCCAAAGATTTGAAGTTTACTTGCCATTATGTTCAGAAAAGTTTTGCCAACCTTTAAATTGTGAAGAATTTCAAAGATTTGAAGTTTACTTGCCATTATGAACAGAAAATGGTTTTGCCACCTTCAAATTTTTAAAATTAGTTCAGTTTTCTTAACACAATTTTCAGAAAACAGTTTTGCCAACCTTTAAATTGTGAAGAATTGTCAAAGATTTGAAGTTTACTTGCCATTATGTTCAGAAATGGTTTTGCCACCTTCAAATTTTAAAATTAGTTAGTTTTCTTAAACAATTTTCAGAAAACAGTTTTGCCAACCTTTAAATTGTGAAGAATTGTCAAAGATTGAAGTTTACTTGCCATTATGTTCAGAAAATGGTTTTGCCACCTTCAAATTTTAAAATTAGTTTTTCTTAACAATTTTCAGAAAACAGTTTTGCCAACCTTTAAATTGTGAAGATTTATCAATTGTTCAGATGAGGGTTTTGCCACCTTCAAATTTTAAATTAGTTCAGTTTTCTTAACACAATTTTCAGAAAACAGTTTTGCCAACCTTTAAATTGTGAAGAATTGTCAAAGATTTGAAGTTTACTTGCCATTATGAACAGAAAATGGTTTTGCCACCTTCAAATTTAAAATTTAGTTAAGTTTTCTTAACATAATTTTCAGAAAACAGTTTTGCCAACCTTTAAATTTTAGAATCGTCAACCTAGAGAAATTTTCTTAATTTATGAATAGTTTTGCCACCTTGAAATTTTGAAGAACTGTCAGCCTATGACGTTTCCTTGGTGTGATTCTTTGGAAACGGTCTTGCAAACCTAAAGATTTTGAAGAAACGTCAACCCTATAAATTTTTCGACATAATTTTCAGAAAACAGTTTTGCCAACCTTTAAATTTTGAAGAAATGAAAAAAGGTTGCGGCACTTAGAAAATGTGGCTTCTTCAATGCTTTTACCATCGAAGAAATAAAAAAAGAAAACAGTAAATTTAACAAACTTTTTTATATTTTTTATTTATTTTTGTGCCTATTTTGTTCAGTATACATGGTCAATATTATGAAGTTAAATTATTGGTACATGACGTTTTATACAATAATACGTATATATGTAGTTGACTTTAATTTTTTTCTAAACAAATATTACATTTTTCTTTTTACTGATTAAATTATTAATAATAAATTATTTAAAATATCCATAAAATACTCAACGTACGTAGGCGTCATGAATAAAAGAAAAAGAACGAAAAGCGTCAAATGACTGAAAACGACCGGAAATTTTCATTTTTCTATTTTTTAAGTTTGAAAAAAAGGGTTCTATGAAGCTTTAACCAAATTGTAAGGCAATTTTTGGTTAAATGTCTAGTCAAGTATGTTTTTCTTTATAAATAATAGGTGATTGAAACAAAAATCGATAATTTAAAAAACAGACTAGATTGAAGTCTAATGAGCTTGTGACAGATTTGGGCGAATTCATATTATGAATACGATATTCATAAAAAAAATTACTCAGGTGAATAATGTGTGATTATGAATACTTTCTCAGAGGATCATACTTTTTAAAATACAAATTTAGAAATTCACAAAAATTAATATTATTTTTAAAAAATATGAATACTATGAATATGAATACACCCAACTCTGGCTAATGACTTATTTAAGTTCGTTCACAAAAAAGCGTAAGAAAGGAACCATACGCAATTTTTATAATCGGACTAACATTGAAATCCATAATCATCCATCTAATAAATTAAAAAATCTGGTATTTTGCCGTTTTTTTGTTTTTACTTTTTTCAAGCAAAAAAAAATTTTCTTTAGGTACTTAATAGCCTGAAGAATACTTAAATAAATAACAAAATTAAAAGTATTAAAAAAAAATACAACAAAAAACATAAAAATGCCACTTTGTTTTTTTTGATAGGCAATTTTCTACTTTTCTCAACTTCTGTCATATCACAGCTAATTTGAGATTGCTCTTTTCATCTGGACAGAAAGGAAAAATCTGAAATGACCTGCCTTAAAAATGGCGGTCTGATTAGAAATTTTGATAAAATTTAAAATTGTTGATATTGCCTCGTGCGTTTGATTATGGTATCCCCCCCTTTTTTGGTAAAAAAAAAAAAGTAATGAAGTTGAGCCGATCTTGAGTAACAGTTTATAGCAGAAACGAAGCGAGAAATCCAGAATAGTACCAAATTTCTGACTCATCGTTGAATTCACCTAAAATAATAATTAAAATCAATAGCAAAATATCAGGCTGGAAAGTACTGGTTTGAAGAGCTTCCAAAAAACTTCCTTAAAGAGAAGTAACAATATAGGAGGGGGAAGTATATAAGAGGGGGAGTATAACGAGGGGATGTACAACTGAGGGGGAAGTATAAGTGAGGGGAAGTACAAGGGAAAGAAAGTATAAAGGGGGATGTATAAGGGAGGGAAAGTATACATAAGGAGGGGAATTTCAAAGTTTTCTTTTTTTTTTTTTTTTTTTCGAAAAATTTTCCAAGTAGTTTTTCGAAAATTTTCCCAAGTTTTTTCAAGAAATTTTTTAAGTTTTTTCTGAAAATTTTTCCGAGTTTTGTTTTTTTCTCGAAGAATTTTCCAAGGTTTTTTTTTAATCAATTTTTTTAAGTTAAGGGAGGGGAAGTATAACGAAGGGAAAGTTTTTTTTTCGAAAATTTTCCGGGTTTCTTTTTTAAATTTGAGTTTTTTTTATTTTGAAAAATTTTAACTTCTTTTTTTCGAAAATTTTTCTAAGTGTCAATGTAGAAATAATGGGCTCTTTGGCCTAGGGATGTGCCTCTCGTAATGGGTCGAAGTATGAAATTTCTCCCTACTAAAAAAATAATAATTAAAAAGTGACAATTTTTTACACCAAAAATTCGTAAAAATATAAGGAGTCTTTGGTGAAAATTTGTAAAAATCGGGCCAACGGTTCGGCACAGCACAGTTTTAAATGCATATCTCCGCCATTTTTTCGAAAGTCAAATCGCCCCACCACTGAAGAATATTTGGTGAAAATCTGGTGAAAATCGGTTGAAAACTGTGGCCGTAAAGTGTTCCGGAAAAAAATGCTACTGGCCGGCACCACAGACAAAGTTGAGATCGGTAAAGAACAATATTCGATTTGACCCTCCGGGGTCCCAAAAACCCGACATCGAGGGTATCACAATAACCTCTTTAAGGAAGTTAAAAATGAAGTCTTCACCCAGCTAGGCTACACAAAATGGGCATCATACCCCAAACTTTTCACCAAAAAAAAATAGTTTGAAGAGCTTCAACAAAAACTTCCTTAAAGAGAAGGAACAGTATAGGAGGGGGGAGTATTAAGGAGGGGGAAGTACAACGGAGGGGAATTATGGCTGCTTGGCTGAAGACTTAATGAATTGCTAAGTGTCTAACGAATGTTTAGCTGATGACGAAGTAACTATTGTGTTATCGATTTAATGACTGTTTCGTAGACTTCTATGTAGCTGCTAATCTGCTGATTAAAAGCTTAATTGTCAGCTAAACATCAGTTTGTAAGCTAAACAGTTGTAAGATCGCCTGCTAAACAGTCACTTAATCACCAGCCAAACAGTTGAGTTCATTCGTTAGTTTATCAGCTAAATAGTCATTAGATCAAAAAATTGGCTAACTTATCAATTTTCCTATGTGGAAGGTTCCCCAAACCGGAAGAGTAATACAATATCTTCTCGTTGAGAAAGTTAAGAAAGACAAATAAAGAATTATATACCTAATTTTATTGTACTACCAAAACGTGTAACCGCCATCACTAGATCCAGCTAGAAAATTGCCTTTTTTCTGTGTGAGAGTTATGTTGTGACCGGCCATCGCTGCGATCTGAGCAGGAGTCGGGGGCACACCTGGTGGCGGAGCAGGAACTACAGGAGCGGCAATGCCATCAAATCTAGCACCTCCATCATATCCGTTCTAAAAGAAAGTTATAAAAGGTCACATTTTGTTTTATTATTTATTACCGGAATCATTATTGTCGGCCTCAACTGGTGTTGAGGATAAGAGTAGGCCAAAGGGTGATAATAAGCATGCATCGGGGTAAACGCTGACGTGTAATATCCCGGTGAAGCGCCTGGCTGTACATCGCTGTTCCTACTCCAACTTGTGGATACATCTAAAATAGATTCATAATAAATATACACAAAAAGTTTAAAACTAGACGTCAGTTAATCGCTGCTAAACTCTCTTTTTATTGTCAGCTTCGACCATCAGCATAGCAGTTACCAGTCATTCCTTATCAGCTTAATGGTGTTTATCATCAGATTGCAGCTAAATAGTTGCAAAATCGTCATCTAAAGGTCGTTAGATCGCAAGCTTAATATTCCTTAGACAGCAAAACAGTCATTAATCATAGATTGTCAGCAAGACGGTCGTTATTCGCCTGCCAAACTCTCTTTTATTGTAGCTTGGACCATCAGCACAGCAGTTAAGTCATTCCTTTGTCAGCTAAACTGATGTTATATCATCAGATTTGCAGCTAAATAGTCGCAAAATCGTCATCTAAACGGTCGTTAGATCGCAAGCTTAATATTCCTTAAGATTGTCAGCAAAAAATTAAGTCATTAGATTGTCAGCTAGACGTCGTTTAATCGCCTGCCAAACTCTCTTTTATTGTCAGCTTGGACCGTCAGCACAGCAGTTAGCAGTCATTCCTTTGTCAGCTAAACTGATGTTATATCATCAGATTTGCAGCTAAATAGTCGCAAAATGTCATCTAAAGTTAGATCGCAAGCTAAATATTCCTACAGCAAAACAGTCATTAAGTCGTTAGATTGTCAGCTAGCGTCGTTTAATCGCCTGCCAAACTCTCTTTTTATTGTCAGCTTGGACCGTCAGCACAGCAGTTAGCAGTCATTCCTTAGTCAGCTAAACTGATGTTATATCATCAGATTTGCAGCTAATAGTCGCAAAATTGTCATCTAAACGGTCGTTAGATCGCAAGCTAATATTCCTAAGATTGTCAGCAAAACAGTCATTAAATCGTAGATTGTCAGCTAGACAGTCATTTATCGCCTGCCAAACTCTTTTTATTGTAGCTTGGACCGTCAGCACAGCAGTTACCAGTCATTCCTTTGTCAGCTAAACTGATGTTATATCATCAGATTTGCAGCTAAATAGTCGCAAAATTGTCATCTAAACGGTCGTTAGATCGCAAGCTAATATTCCTACAGCAAAACAGTCATTAAATCGTTAGATTGTCAGCTAGACAGTCATTTATCGCCTGCCAAACTCTCTTTTTATTGTTGGCTTGGACCATCAGCACAGCAGTTACCAGTCATTCCTTGTCAGCTAAACTGATGTTACATAATCAGATTTGCAGCTAAATAGTCGCAAAATTGTCATCTAAACGTCGTTAGATGCAAGCTAATATTCCTACAGCAAAACAGTCATTAAATCATTAGATTGTCAGCTAGACGATCGTTTAATCGCCTGCCAAACTCTCTTTTTATTGTCAGCTTGGACCTCAGCACAGCAGTTACCAGTCATTCCTTAGTCAGCTTAACTGATGTTATAATCAGATTGCAGCTAAATAGTCGCAAAATCGTCATCTGAACGGTCGTTAGATTGCAAGCTTAATATTCCTTAAGCTGTCAGCCCAACAGTTGCTTACTACCACTAAATTCGCTAATCAGTCGTTAGATAGTCAGATTACTTCTTCGACTGCCAGCTGCTAAAAAGTTTTTTTTTTTGTTAGATTGTCAGCTAAAAAGTCGTTAAATTGTCGTTTTAACGTTAAATTGTGTTTAAAAAGCATCATTAGTTAGTAACTAAACTTGATGATTCGTTAGCTGAACAGTCCCTTAAATCATCTGCTAAATGGTTGTTAGATAGTCGGAAAAAACATTTAACATAAGGTAAACAGTCGTTAGACCATAGAAAATAGTTCGATTAAAATAATTTACTTGTTGAGCAGCCATTATCGCAGGAATTTGCTGGTCGTAAGGAGGAGGAGCTTGTCCAGGATAAAGTTGCTGGTAAACAGCGTAAGGAGAACCAGAAGCAGCTACTGGAGCACTCGCTAAAAAATTAGTTTAAATCATTGACATTTTCTTTCTTTTTTTACAAACCAGCGTAAGCTGCAGCAGGATGAGGAGGTGCTGGACATATCCAGCAGGGGCTTGTGGAGCAGATGGATAACCTGTACAAGAAAAAAATTTAAAATTTAAAACATAAAATAAATTTAAGCTTCATGCTCGATGGGATTTTTTTTTAAACCATAAAGTGTATCTAATGCTTTTAAGTGTCAAAATGCTACATGCAATCTTTTTTTAGTTCTTTTTTTTCTTTTTGTAATCAGATTATGGTTTAAAAAAGACCATCTTTGGTTAATCAGAAATAAATAAAAAATTCTGTTTAACGCAAAATAGACAATCACCATAAAAATTCAACTACAGCAAACCACCACCCAAAACTGCGAAGAAACGGAGTTTCAACACAGATAATCATAAAGAAAGCATTTTCCATCAATTTGAGTTGGGCGTATTCATATTAATATATGAATAGGCGTATTCATATTGTATGAATACTCTTCATTGCTATTAAGAAATGTGGAAGTTTACTGACCTTCGTTGTTATGAAGTTGGTAAGAAACAATTTGCTTTTATGCTTTCTTTATGGTTTTAAATTATAGAAAAAGTTATTTGCATACTGCTTAGGTATATACACTCATTAAACAAAATATACATAAATATTTATTTAAAAAAAAAGATTTCTATCCAATCCCATACACTCGATGGTGTTAAACGCGAAATTTGCGAACTAAAAGTCGAACCGAATGTCGTTTTTGAGCCACTTGTCATCATTTTATTAATCCCTGACCCCTAAAAGGAAGAGATTTAAATGAAAGATTACGACAATGGCTCGCTGTGAAAAATAAGGAAAAATTTCCTCGCAAATAACATAATCTCAATTTTAGGGGGGATTTTGTGATTCTTTTCATCCCGGATTTGAGGGCACATCAAAGGCTTATAAAAACGATCTGATTTTATTTTAACTAGGCACTTATGTGAGTTTAAACCCCGAAACTTTTAGTTTCTAAATTCCCTAGATAAAGTACATTATTCTGAGTTTGCAAAGCTTTACAGCAGTTACAAGTCATTCCTTTGTCGGCTAAACTGATGTCATCAGATTTGCAGCTAAATAGTCGCAAAATTGTCATCTAAACGGTCGTTAGATCGCAAGCTTAATATTCCTACAGCAAAACAGTCATTAATCATTAGATTGTCAGCTAGACGTCGTTTATCACTGCCAAACTCTCTTTTCATTGTCCTTGGACCGTCAGCAGCAGTTATAGTCATTCCTTTGTTAGCTAAATGATGTTATATCATCAGATTTGCAGCTAAATAGTCGCAAATCATCTAAACGGTCGTTAGATCGCAAGTTAATATTCCTACAGCAAAACAGTCATTAAATCGTGTCAGCTAGACGGTCGTTTATTCGCCTGCCAAACTCTTTTTTATTGTTAGCTTGGACCGTCAGAATAGCAGTTACTCATTCCTTGTCAGCTAAACTGATGTTATATCATCAGATTTGCAGCTAATAGTCGCAAAATTTCATCTAAAGTCGTTAATCGCAAGCTTAATATTCCTTAAGATTGTCAGCAAAAAATTAATCATTAGATTGTCAGCTAGACGTCGTTTTATCCTGCCAAACTCTCTTTTTATTGTAGCTTGGACTTAGCACAGCAGTTACCAGTCATTCCTTAGTAAGCTAAACTGATGTATATCATCAGATTGCTGCTAAATAGTCGCGAAATTGTCATCTAAACGTTAGATCGCAAGCTAATATTCCCTACAGCAAAACAGTCATTAAATCGTTAGATTGTCAGTTAGACAGTCGCTGTATCACCTGCCAATCTCTTTTATTGTCAGCTTGGACATCAGCACAGCAGTTACCAGTCATTCCTTTGTCAGCTAAACTGATGTTATATCATCAGATTTGCAGCTAAATAGTCGCAAAATCGTCATCTAAACGGTCGTTAATCGCAAGCTTAATATTCTTAAGATTGTCAAAACAGTCATTAAATCATTATATTGTCAGCTAGACAGTCGTTTTATCACCTGCCAAACTCTTTTTTATTGGCTTGGACCGTCAGCACAGCAGTTACCAGTCATTGCTTTGTCAGCTAAACTGATGTTATATCATCAGATTTGCTGCTAAATAGTCGCGAAATTGCCATCTAAACGGTCGTTGATCGCAAGATTAATATTCCTAAGATTGTCAGCAAAACAGTCATTAAATCATTAGATTGTCAGCTAGACAGTCGTTTATCACCTGCCAAACTCTCTTTTTATTAGCTTGGATCGTCAGCACAGCAGTTACCAGTCATTCCTTTGTCAGCTAAACTGATGTTATATCATCAGATTTGCAGCTAAATAGTCGCAAAATTGTCATCTAAACGGTCGTTAGATCGCAAGCTAAATATTCCCTACAGCAAAACAGTCATTAAATCGTGTCATCTAGACGGTCGTTAATCACCTGCCAAACTCTCAGAAACTTTTAGTTTTCTGAATTCCCTTATTAGTAAATAATTCTGATTCGACGGCAAAGCGTTTAAATTATTTTAATATAACAAAATACCTAAAATTGAGTCAATTTTAAACTATTAAAACTACTCAGAATCAGATCATTTCCTAAGTTGTTGCCCAGATCAAGCTCATTCCCGATGCATTGCGGGTCAAAGGGTTGGTAATACTAGTCCCGTTTTTCTAAATAAAAAAAACATTCAAGTGCCTAAATTTTAAATTTTTTTTTCTCATGCTACAACGCCCCCGTGCAAAGGATGCACTAGATAATAAAAAAAAAGTTTTACCTAATATCTACAAAGATAGGGAGAGTGAAAAAAATTCTGAGCCCCAAACTTTCTCAAAGGAGGGGTAATTTTAAAATTCGTAATTTAAGGCAGAAAAATTGAAATCTTTACCCAGACCAGGCCACACAGAACGTGCGTGAACGGCCCAAATTTCTCCCTACTGCATAAAAATTCTTCAACTGTGTAAAAATCCCAAAAATCGGACATTATTCTCTTTGAGAAAGTTAAAAAAAAAAAACCTTATTTTTATAAAACAAAGGAAAATAATCTAAAACCCCCTTAGTTGAGAACTATCTATACTTAAAAAAATAAACAAAATATAAAAAAAGAGCAAATCTACAGAATTTATGGGAAAGCTTTTTGAACAGAGTGAATGGAACCATTTGGTTGGAGTATGACCTACTTTTTGGTATTGATTCAACAGAAAAGAGGGGGGGTCACACTGTAGATTTGCCCGTTCTCTTTTCAAACTCTTCAGGCAAAATGAAGGTCGTGCAGAAAATTAAAAAAAAATTAAAAATAAATTATACGCTGATATTGCATACAATTAATTTTTAGTCAAAAAAAATCTCATGCAGTAAAAAAGTAGCGCAGGCGAAATAAGAAAATGAGGCGCTCCGGGTACGAAGGGCGAACTCGACAGAAAAGTCATACCCTGGAATGGGAAAAAGAGTGGGGGTTGTGGACTAGGATGTGGAGTTCGCCCTTCGTACCCACTCGGATATCGCAGTTAGAGCTTTGCCGCAATCGGTTTTTAAGTATTTTAAAGGGGAAAAAAGGGCAAACTCAATATAAAAATTACATGGGTGTATTCTTCAAAAGGTTTAGAATCTGAAAATGAAAAAAAAATTTGTCCGATGTCGAGTTCGCCCTTCGTACCCGGAGCGCCTCAAATATTCGCCTGAACTGTGTAAAAATAAAAATAATAAAATAAAAATGCAAATGCAAATGCAACCCACCAAAATCATGCAGAAAAAAAGCTTTTTCGTGTGTAATTTTTTTAAAATTATTTTTTTATTTAGGTCTTATCCTCTCTATATTGTTAAAAATGAGATTATTGAATTTGCTAAGAAAATATTGTTCGAACCATTTTCGTAATAGAAAAAAAGGGGAAAAAATAAATAGAAAATAGAGAGGGTAGTTGGGGGGTGATGTGGAACGGACAGGAAAATGGGAAATGATATTTTATCTACAGAAAGCTCATCGTTTTCAGTGAAAAAGAGGAGCTTATTTCATGCAATCTTGTTAGATGGACGCTTTACCTGCTCCCTGAAGTCCATTCTAACAAGTAACAAATACATATGCAGTACTACTTTCTAGTGTC
Organism: Orius insidiosus; assembly: GCA_014119065.1. Lineage (NCBI taxonomy): Eukaryota > Metazoa > Arthropoda > Insecta > Hemiptera > Anthocoridae > Orius > Orius insidiosus. Next base: position 80,084 of record JACGAQ010000634.1, on the reverse strand, counting down.
CTAAACAGGGTACAATGAAAAAGGAAACACACAAGCACAAAAGAATATAGCGAAAAGTAAAATAAAAACACAGATTAGAGAGAGAGGTGTGAAAAAAAATACAGATTATTTTAAATACAATAAAGTCAGGCCCCATTGCGATGAATATCCGTGGGTAAATCAAAAAGCTGTAACGGATATGAGGTTAGTGAGATTACCAACACTAAAACACCAAAGGTTGTTGCTTCAGTTCACTTTTAGCCAATCCCACGTCGCCAATGTAACTCTGAAAATAGAACATACACATAGCAAATGCGTAACGTAAACATTTGTGACTTCCCGCATCTCATCTTGCACAGAGACCGGAATGACGTTTGTATGGAGACTTTCAGAAAGAGATTTGACTGCAGAAAAGTTATTAGAATCATCCAACTATCCCAAAATCCAGCGGTTTCTGATTGTGGTAAATACGCCGATTCAGCTTCGTTTTGAAACTCATGGATCATGCGCAGAAGGATTTGGACGTCAAAATTGACGGACAAACGATTTGAATGTTGCCCCTTCTGCGCATGCTCCAGGAGTTTCAAACTGTGGTTGGAACAAAGCTAATAGGTTCAATCAGTCTACTCTTGATGAGTAATTCTCTTCTCTCTTTACACAAAGCGGAAATAAACAATTGTACAGTAACATCCATATTTGAAATTAAAAGCTAATGCGGCAGTAAAAACTGCAGTAGGGAAACGGGAGCGCACTTAGCAATTTACAGTCAGCGCGGAAGAGCTACCAAGATACGAAGGCCACTCCAACTTCTTTCTGGGAAATATGGAGAGAATTTTTCCGGAACACTTTACGGCCACAATTTTCACCAAATTTTCAAACAACCTTCCTGTAACAAGATGATGGAAACACTGCTAGCAGCTTCCAGCAATGATGGAACACAGCTAGCAGCTTCCAGCAATGATGGAAACACTGCTAGCAGCTCCAGCAATGATGGAAACCTGCTGGCAGCTTCCAGCAATGATGGAAACACGCTAGCAGCTTCCAGCAATGATGGAAACACGCTAGCAGCTTCCAGCAATGATGGAAACACTGGCAGCTTCCAGCAATGATGGAAACACTGCTAGCAGCTGCAGCTTCCAGCAATGATGGAAACACTGCTAGCAGCTTCCAGCAATTATGAAATACTGCTAACAGCTTCCAGCAATAATTGAAACACTGTTAGCGCCTTCCAGTAATGATGGAAACACTGCTAAGCTACCAGCAATGATGTAAATACTGCTAGCGGCTTCCAGCAATGATGTAAATACTGCTAGCACCTTCCAGCAATGATGGAAACACTGCTAGCGCTTCCAAATTGACCAAATTTCCAGCTACCAAATTGACGTGGGGATTTTTGAATTCCGAAACAATGGCGGAGATGTGAGCGTTTGAAATTTTTAAAACTGCCCTTTGCGAGAGGGACATCCCTTGGGCAGAAAGCCCATTTCTACCTAGATACTTAATGCTACCAAACATCGGTCTCCAGAGCCCTTGGGGTCAAAAAGACCCATGGTTCCCACTTACGTTTTGCGTTTTGGACGTTTTGCGCAAGCGCAATCGAAAACCCGTTTTAAGATTCGTAATCTACGCTCAAAATTAAGGGGGGGTTGTAATTTAACTTTTTTGTCTCCGTAGGAGTACAAGCGAGATAGCAAAATTTAACTTTTTGGGGGCGGCGGAACGCTGCCAAACACAAAAAATTCAGAAACTAACCCAAAATGAGGGGATTACCATTCGTAATTTCGAGTAATTGGGGGGGGGGGGGGCACTCGTAAGTTTGCAGCCTGCATAAAGCCTGGTTTTCACCGATGTTCTTCAGTTGGGAAGAGCTACTCTCAGCTCTCAAGCTTCTATCACTGCAACTCTGCTACAGCCCCTCCTCCAGCACCGATCGGCTTGAAATTTGGTACAGAGCCTCTCTAATATGATATGAGTAAATGCTGAAAATTTAAGTCGATCGGTCATCAGGGAGCCAAGATATTCAACTCCGAAAAACCGCTTTTTCAAGTGTTTAAGACTTTTTTGATTATTTTCCATCACTATTTATACTACTGACTCAAGAATGAGATAGTGGATATTTTCCGGTCATTGTAGAATATTTTCAAGGCGGGGTTTTGCAGGATGGACAACTGTGCTTGGCTATTTCATTCGCCCAGATACCCTCACTTCTACAGAGCCTCTCGCCAATAACTGCTTTATGCCTGAACCATCTGCCATAGCTACTTATTTCTAGTATTCAGACACAAAGAGCGCAGCAGAAATGGCAGCAACAATTTTTTTTTTCGTTTGGTAACTTATCTTGAACCGTCTAGACAAATCGGTGAAGAAAACATTTAGCTTCAGATAACTCTACTACAGTCAAATCACTTTATCATTTTTTAAATGGCTCTCTCATACATAAAAAAATCATATTTTAAAAAATCTACCTATAATAGGAAGTCCAGGAAAGGAATTTTGAGGTTAAAAAAATGATAAAAATAAAAATGTGGTTGAAGAATAAAATAAAGAATATTATATGAACGTGTGATGCAAGTGGCTCCATTTTGTAGACCACCTTCGATATTGATTTTGCTCTTCTCCGCACATTATTTTTTAAAATTCGCCATTCTTAGGAAAAATCCGTCGACATGAATTAATACACGATGAGTCATAAAAATTTAATACTCTCCTCGAATGAGAATGGAAAAAAAATTTCAAATTCTAAGACGTACCTTTCTTCTCGGACATTTTCGTGTAGAAAGACGATTCAAGATATCACAATTTGCTTTTTTTTAAATAATTAAAAATATGACAAAAGACAATAGGGATTCTGAAGAGTTTTTAGTTGTTAAAATTATTTAATAAGAGTGGACTTTTTTATTGCGTGGAGTGCTCGACATCGATCAGTCTCTGACAAAACGGAACGGAATCCACGGGCGAATCGTGTGGAAGAAGGAAGAAGGCGGAGACGTACGAAAATGCCGAGGCGGCTTTTCGGGAGCTGATACTGTGTATCAGTTCCTTTTATATAATATCCATTGCCATCGACCTCGACGCGACGGCTCGAGCAACCGAAAAACAATAAAATCGATCTCACTATGAAGTTTAGCGCAAAAAAAGCTTTGTTCCAACCGCAGTTTGAAACTGGTTGTAACTCCTGGAGCATGCGCAGAAGGATTTGGACGTCAAATTTGACGTCGTTCAAATCGTTGTTCCGTCAAAGTTGATGTGCAAAGCCTTCTGCGCATGCTCAGAAGTTTCAAACTGCTGGAACAATGCTAATATTTATTAAACAGTACTTTACAATAGCGGGATACGGGAGGCACTTGGCCCTTTTTTCAGATTTTCAAGGTGGTAGACCTGTATTTTATAATCTTAAGCTATTTTTTGCAAAAATGAGTGAATTTTTTAAATAATAAATAAATTTTTAACTTCACCACTCGCTTTTTTATTGCAAAAAACACCTTAAGAAAAAAAATTTAAGGTGCAAGTAAAAAAAATATCTTTGGTACTAAACTTTGTATTTTCTTGTGCACAGACATTGAAGTTGACAGCAATGTTTATTATAAATTATATAATTTAATTTTAGTTATTGTTGAAGCACCAGAATTTATTTAAAAAAAATTAAATAAAAGTGTAGAACAACTAATAAGAAATGATAATTTAAAAAATTAACCATTAACTAAACTGGTAACGAACTAAACTAAAACCACACAATTTAAAAATTGTGAAACTGAAACGCTTCTAAGGGAGTGATCTCTACCCCTACAGAAACGTCTATTTTTGTGCAAAACATTGAATTTTAAAAGCTCTCTAGAACACGAAAACATTTAAGAAATCAGTACATTTTTTAAAAAACATGCATAATTTGAAGTAGGAGTTGAGCAAATACAAAAAATACCAGAATTTTAATTTTTTTAACAATTTTTAAATGTCTTTAAATTTTTTGGCGTGCCAAAAAAACAATGTTATCAAAAAATATTACAGGTCAAAAATATATTCATTGCTTTTTAAAAGGATATCTAATTTTAAAAAAGTTCTACTTTTAGAACCTACGAACACCAAGTAGGAAATAAGTACGAGATTCTCAGAGGAGAAATGCACGGAGGAGAGCCATAAATCCAGCGCTTAAAAGTCCAGCGACAGGCACAGTCACTACCCAAGCGAATATTATGTTTCTGAGAAAGAAAAAAAAATGAGAGATTTAGATTTTAAAAAACAAAACAAGAATTGTTAGATATGCAGCAGTCATTAAGTCACCAGCTTAACATTAGTTAGATCATCAGCTAAACTATCATTACATTGTCAGCTAAACAGTACTTAAATTTTCCGCTAAATAGTTGTTAAACTGTCAGTTATGCTGATGTTAGATCGTCAGCTAAACATTCGTTAAAGTGGAAGCTAAATAGTTGTTAAATTGTCAGTTATGCTGATGTTAGATCGACAGCTAAACATTCGTAAATTGGAAGCTAAACAGTTGTTAAATTGTCAGTAATGCTGATGTTAGATCATCAGCTAAACTGTCATTACATTGTCAGCTGAACTGTCATTAACTTTGTCAGCTAAACTGTCATTAACTTTGTCAGCTAAACAGTCATTACATTGTCAGCTAAACTGTCATTACTTTGTCAGCTAAGCTGTCATTACTTTGTCAGCTAAACTGTCATTAACTTTGTCAGCTAAACAGTCATTACATTGTCAGCTAAACTGTCATTACTTTGTCAGCTAAGCTGTCATTACTTTGTCAGCTAAACTGTCATTAACTTTGTCAGCTAAACTGTCATTAACTTTGTCAGCTAAACTGTCATTAACTTTGTCAGCTAAACTGTCATTACATTGTCAGCAAAACGGTAGTTAAATCGTCCGCTAAATAGTTGTTAAATTGTCAGCTAAGCTAATATTAGCCGTCAGCTAAACAATCTTTAGATCTCCAGCTAGACATTCGTTAAAGTGGCAGCTAAATAGATGTTAAGTTGTCAGCTATTCTGATGTTAGATCGTTAGCTAAACAATCATTAGATCGCCAAGTAAACTGTCATTACATTGTCAGCTAAAAGGTAGTTAGATCGTCAGCTAAACATTCGTTAAAGTGGAAGCTAAATAGTTGTTAAATTGTCATTATGCTGATGTTAGATCGTCAGCTAAACATTCGTAAATGGAAGCTAAACAGTTGTTAAATTGTCAGTAATTCTGATGTTAGATCATCAGCTAAACTGTCATTACATTGTCAGCTAAACTGTCATTAACTTTGTCAGCTAAACAGTCATTACATTGTCAGCTAAACTGTCATTACTTTGTCAGCTAAACAGTCATTACATTGTCAGCTAAACTGTCATTACTTTGTCAGCTAAACTGTCATTAACTTTGTCAGCTAAACAGTCATTACATTGTCAGCTAAACTGTCATTAACTTTGTCAGCTAAACAGTCATTACATTGTCAGCTAAACTGTCATTACTTTGTCAGCTAAACTGTCATTAACTTTGTCAGCTAAACTGTCATTACATTGTCAGCAAACTGTCATTACTTTATCAGCTAAAAGGTAGTTAGATCGTCAGCTAAACATACGTAAAATGGAAGCTAAATAGTTGTTAAGTTGTCAGTTATGCTGCTGTTAGATTGTCAGCTAAACTGTCATTACATTGTCAGCTAAAAGGTAGTTAGATCGTTAGCTAAACATTAGTTAAAGTGGAAGCTAAATAGTTGTTAAACTGTCAGTTATGCTGATGTTAGATCGTCAGCTAAACATTCGTAAAATGGAAGCTAAATAGTTGTTAAATTGTCAGTAATGCTGATGTTAGATCGTCAGCTAAACTGTCATAACATTGTCAGCTAAACGATAGTTAAATCTTCCGCTAAATAGTAGTTAAATCGTCACCAAGACATTTGTTAAGTGGCAGCTAAAAAGTTTTTAAATTGTCAGCTATGCTGATGTTAGATCATCAGCTAAACAATCGTTAGATCGTCAGCTAAACTGTCATTACATTGTCAGCTAAACGGTAGTTAGATCGTCAGCTAAACTGTCATTACTCATTACATTGCCAGCAAAACGGTGGTTGAATCGACCGCTAAATAGTTGTTAAATCGTCACCTATACGTTAAAGTGGCAGCTAAACAGTTGTTTGTCAGCTAAGCTGATGTTAGATTGTCAGCTAAAATGTGATTGGATAGTCTTGTTAGTACCTGAAAAGATGCCAGTCGACCCCGGACGAAGATGCACTGAACCAGCCGACAAATACGACGGAGCCAACTTTACAATGAGTCGTGCTGATAGGAATGCCAATTTTGGAGGCGATCAAAACCGTCAAAGCAGCTCCGATTTCAATGGTAAAACCCCTGAAGTAAATCTTAATCGTTTCAAAATGTCAAATATTGAAAGTCTTACGTGGATGGAGTGATTTTTGTGAGGTCTTCTCCGATGGTTTTGATTACTCGGCGGCCCCAAACCCAAAGTCCGACGGCGATTCCGATCCCCCATAAATTAAGGTGAAAAGCGGAGTTTCCGTTTTCTGCAAAACGCTTCCCTCGACGTAAATAAGCCAAACGGCAATCAATGGACCGATCGCGTTGCTCACATCATTCCCACCATGAGCGAATGAACCGAAAGTAGCCGTCAAAACTTGCAGAAAAGAAAATATCCTTGCTATTTCAGGGCTGTCATCTCCAGCAGTTTCCTTTATTCTATCTCCTTTTTTCAAATAAATGCATTATAAATTTTTTTTAATATATAAGTAGATATTACCATTGGCTCGACAGGTTTTTCTTTAATAAGAGGGACGGCACTACTGTTAGGTGAAAGGCCATACGCAGGCGTTACATCTCCATTATTTGGTAGATTTAATTTAGTTGATAAAATATCCTTCCCAGTCTTACTCTCCTTACATGGTAAATCCTAAAAACAAATACTTATTTCTTCTTCTCCTCAAGAAATATTAGGTGTACACTCGGCTAAAATCTACAAAATTCAAATTACCCTGTGGCCAGTTTCATTTTGTACACCTAGTAGTACATTTTTCAAAATTTTGAACATTTTAGGCGTTAAAGTCCATCAAAAGTTGACCTTGTAAGAAGGTTATTGAAGTATAACCATTAAGAAGGTTAATTTTTAAAGGCTTGTAAATCGTAAACCGTTACAGATATTGAAAAAATGCACTAAATAAAATCTGTTGGAAATTTAATTCTCTTTAATTTTTATTCTATTCATTTTTTCTCTAGGACGCACTGTTTTCAAGATAAATTTATTTTTAAAAAAATTATTTTCCGAAAATGGTGCATCCTAGAAAAAAATAATTAAGTACAAATTTATAGAGAATTAAATTTCCTACAATTTTTATTTATTAGGTGTACAAAATGAAACTCAGCCACAGGGTAAATTTGAATTTTGTAGATTTTAGCCGAGTTTCATTTTGTACACCTAATATTAAAAACCCCTGCAACTGCACCAATTTTAACTAGCCAGGAAGGAATAAATTCAAAAATCGCCAATTTCAAATACATAAAAAATGGGGAGTGAATGCAGAAATATGGATAAAAATAGGCAAAATTACTGATAAAGATTCTGATTGTGCTAAAATGTAGCCATTGTTGTTGGCAGGAACTTCAATGATGACAGGTAGACCCTTTCCAACAGCACCTTCTTCCATTACCCTTGACACTCTAGGGCTTCCGTCTCTTGACGAATCTGAAAAATTACATTTAAATTGTATTTCCAGTACAAAATAAAATATCAGAAAAACAAAAAAGAAACAAAAACGAAAAAAATGAAAAATCCCAATTATGTCTTCTGACAAAAGTACCTGTCGATTCCCCAAAAGTAAACTGGACATCCTTGTTTGATGAACTTCTCAAGTCCTCTGCAAAATAAGGATGCCGCACCATTAATTTTTTTTTCTTTTTACATTAGTTTTGTTCCAACCGCAGTTTGAAACTGGTTTGAAACTCCTGCAAATTTTCTGCACATGCTCCAGGAGTTTCAAACTGCGGTTGGAACGCTACTATGTCTTTGTTTAATTTAAACAGATGATAATAAAGTCAGATTAACTAACCAATTACTTGACGACGCTGCCAAGGAACAACGAAAATTTGAACAGCAACAGCAACGATTCCGCCGATTGCGACGCTGATGACGATCGCCAACCATAATGGGATGTTGTCCAAATATAATACTAAAAGAAGAAACTGTACATGTATTTTTAAGAGTTTCAACTTACGTTTGGGCCGCCATGAACAATCGAGAAAACGTTGACAGAAATGGTTGCCATGTAGAAAAAAGGTAAAGCTCGAAGTGCAGGTTTCAAAGGCGTTTCTGCATTCACAATCAAAATGTTTATCGCCTTATACAAAATCACAGATACGATTCCAGACAGTACGGGGGAAACAAACCACGAAGCGATGATCGTCCCCAACATCTGCAATTTAAGGCCGGCAGTTCCGCGACATACCAGTGAAAATCCGATGGTGGCTCCGACAATTGAGTGAGTTCCAGAAATCGGAAGTTTGAGAAAAGTGGCCGCCATAAGCCAGATACCACTTCCAACTTAAAAATTTTCGTATTAGTATTCCATTTTCATCCTTTTTATCAAACATACTTAATGAAGACAAGCAACCAAGCATCAGCTCCATCTCGTAGCCTTGGTAAAGATTTAGATCCAAAATTCCTTTCCGCATCGTATCAGAAACTTTGTAACCTATCAAAAAACACAAAAATTCAATCACTTTTGGAAAGGGGAGTAAAATAAATTTTAACTTTCTCAAAAAGAGAGATGTTGTCGTCATTGTTGAAAAATGGGTCCTATAGACCCTGTAGGGTCAAAAAGAAATGGGAAAATCACCTTAAATCAGGGGAAAAAAGATTCTTTGTTGAAAAACTGACAAAAAGGGGAAAATCCTATAAAACGAAGTGTTGCCTAATGACCGAGGAAGACTTCCGAAAATTTGATAAATTTTGACTTTCATAACAAGCAAATTGCACTAAAGAAAAAACTGAGGACAAAACCAAAAAATTCTATTTAAAAATGGGGGGGGGGGATTCTTGGTCTAATGACCAAGAAAACCTCGCGAAAATGCGAGACAATTTTGGTAAAGGTGGTTTCTTGCTTCAAAAATGAGAAAATTCCCTAAAATCAGTAGAAGGTTTTTTAGGGAGGGTATTCAGGGGGGGGGGGGATTTCATGGTCTAATGACCAAGAAAACCTCGCGGAAAATGGAGACAATTTTGGTAAAGTGGTTTCTTGGTCTAAAATTGAGAAAACTTCCAAAAATCAGTAGAAAAGGTTTTTTAGGTAGGATTTGAAAAGTGGTTTCTTGGTCCAAAAACTGAAAAACTCCCAAAAAGAAGGTGAAAAGGTTTTTTTTAGGTAGGGTATTCAGTGATGGGGGGGGGGGGGATTTCTTGGTCTGATGACCAAAGAAAACCTTGCAGAAAATGCGAGACAATTTTGATAAAGGTGGTTTCTTGGTCCGAAAATTGAGAAAACTCCCTAAAATCAGTGAAGAGGTTTTTTTAAGAAGGGTATTCAGTGATAAGGGGGGGGGGGGGGGAATTCTTGGTCTAATGACCAAGAAAACCTCGCGGAAAATGCGAGACAATTTTGGTAAAGGTGGTTTTTGGTCTAAAAATGGATAAAACTCCCAAAAATCAGTAGAAAAGGTTTTTTTTTAGGTAGGATTTTGATAAAGGTGGTTTCTTGGTCCGAAAATTGAGAATACTCCTAAAAATCAGGTGAAGAGGTTTTTTTTAGGAAGAGTATTCAGGGATAGGGGGGGGGGGAATTCTTGGTCTAATGACCAAGAAAAATCTTGCGGAAAATGCGAGACAGGATAAAGGTGGTTTCTTGGTCCGAAAATTGAGAAAACTCCCAAAAATCATGTGAAAAGATTTTTTTATTGTAAATTGAAATCTGAATATTCAATAAATCGTATACGTTCGTTCACTTAGCGCCTGTCGCCTACGCACTATTTGCATGTTTCCTTTCATAATATTTTAACAATTTAAAAAAAAAACGGGTTGGGGCCAATAAGTCCGGACTATTATTAGATATCGTCTCATCCGAAAAATTCGCAGAAAACGTATCAAAACTTCAGTTTTCCATGGATTGATGAGCTCATATTTCTTGTTACAAGCAATTAAAAAATGCGAGGCTGAACACGTAATAAGGACTAATTGTCCTTGAGGTTCTGAAGACTTAAAAAATTTGTTTAAACCAAAATGTCTTGTGCCACTGAAAAACCGATGTGAAAAATGTGATTAAATCGAGATTTGGAAGCCTTGCACGTTTAATCCTAAGAACAAGAGAGAATCGCAAAAGAATACGAAATCCACAATTTAGATGTTCAAGTTTGTTTATTTTCTGAAAGTTACGTTCTCCTAAATACGCAATAGTTCAGAAAAACAGTGGATTTAAACATTTGGCCTGGAGATACCCCTGCGGGAACCTAGGATTTAGTACAGTTAAACGCGGATTTTCCCGGTTTTTCGCTTGTATCTCCAAAACGGTACGCCGTAGCCAAAAAATACTTAAGTTAAAAAGAAAGCTGACTAAATTTCCTAAATTTGGTTCAATAAAATTTTTGTACGACGAACGCTGCCCGACCTATACGGCGGCGAAAAACGGTGCAAAAAAAAGAAGACAAAAATTTTGATCTACGATGAAGCGTGACTTTTCGCAGTTTTTCGCTTGTAACTTAAAAACGATACGTCGTATCCAAAAAATGTATTATACAAAAATGAAAGGTGATTAAATTTCCTACAAATTAGACGAAATCAACTTCATTGCAGGATCGGCCGTTTCCGAGCTGCAAAGCGCTGAAAAGAGAAGACGAAAAAAAAGGTCTTTTAAAAAACGCAAGTCCGAAAAATAGGGAAGGAGCAGTTTGAGCGAAAATCCAACGCTGTAGAGACTGCATTTCCTTTAAAGTCCAAATGTCAACCCAGCAATTAAGGGGGGGGGGGTAAATCCAAGAAAATCTCCCAAAAACAAGCATTTTTTGTAACTTTTCGCAGTTTTTTGCGTTTTTCTCCCAAGCGGTAAGTCCTAGATGAAAAATGTACTAAATAAAAAAGATAGCTGGTCAAATTTCCTGTAAGATTGATGTGCCAACTTGATGGTCGGATGAACAGTCCACAGGATGTGAGAAACATCTAGTTTTGGCTAAAGGACCCCCAGTTAGAGAGAAAGTAAAAAAGTAGGAAAACTACAAAAAAAAAAAGGTTAAAAATCGAGAAAAACTTCTGAAAACTGCTTAAGTTAACGCTCTAGGTTTTCCAAATAAACCTGACAAGGAGAGTAATGCAATAACTTCTCTTCAAGAAAATTATAGTAGATGAAATATTTTACAAGGAAATGAAGAAATAATAGGATGAAATATACGAACCAATAAGAACGGCTCCAGCCATTTCGAAGATGGTCGCAAGTATGCAGGCCTGCCGGACGCTGAGGACTTTTGATCCAACCGATGTCCCGAACGAATTCGCGACATCGTTCGCACCGATTCCAAACGCGAGGATGAACGCGACTAAAAAACTAACAACCACCAGCCAAACCACTTCGCTCGCGAAAGGTTCCATTTTAAGTTTCAATAAATAAAAAATAAACGAGAAGGGAGATAAAATAACAGTTCAAAGCTCTATATCGGAGGGGATGAAACGAATGATTAATACTAACTACTATCACAGCCAACTTTTTTAAAACAAAAAAATGAGAGTTAAAAAACAAAACAAAAATTTGGGAAGGGGGAGGATTTGTTAGAAGCCGGTAAACTCTCTTTTCTTGACGTGCGGTCGCACGGAGTTACTGTGGCTGAACTCGGCCATGAGGTGATTCGCTCTTTTGAAGGAGCAGTTTAAACGTAAGAAGAGATCTCGAAATACGAGAGCCCAAGCGTCACGCGATTCCTGGAACAAAACAATAAAAAAAAAATTAAAAAAGTAAGGACTAAGATTAGGTCGATTTATATTTTTCCCGATTATCTTCAAAGCCGTGGCTCTGAGAGAAAAATTGACTAAATAGAAGTTGTAGAGAATAAAATATCGAACAAAAATAATTCTATGCATTTTTGACGTGGGATCAATAGAACGGAGATACGAGGGTTTAAAGTTTGTTTTACATAAGCCCTGACAGATTAAACAGAAATCACTTATCACTAGGTGCTTTCCTGGAGGTAGCTAATTAGTCTCTTCTCCTTTTTTTTCCTTTCTAAAAATAAAAGGTTGATACGCAGAATACGTAATCAATGGCACATTTGGCATATGTAAAAACAATTTTGCCAACTAAAAAGTCTCGCGATTCTTTTGTAGTGACACAATTTTTGTAAAAATAGAACTGATTAATGATCCTTTCTTCTAGTAGGTTTTTTTTCTACACCTATATTAGAAAATCAGAAAATTTTGAGAAGGGTGGAAAAGGTGATAAAGTAGCAATAAATTAAGAAAGATGTCAAGGATAACTATTTTTGAGATAAAAAAAAAGTTTTATGCACGAATATCGACGTGTTTTTTGGTAAAAAAGGGCACCTATTTTCAGTTCTGTTAGGTAGATTTTTTTCTCTTTCTTTTTTTCCGCAGAGAGTGGAGATATTTTGATAAATGACCTTGAGATGAAAGCGTGTTTCTCGCGATTTCTGTTTATAAACTTCACCCCCCAACCCACAGAAGTTCAACAAAACAAAGAACAGAGAGCTTCAAAAACAAATTCTCTAGCTTCGGCCATTTTTTTAACGTACTACACATTTTTGTTTACTGTTCCTACTACTCTATTTCGGGCTTTTAGACAGGTTGGCAAACGCAACATTTTAAACCTATGCCAATATATGTACATAATACCAACATTTTTATCGTGCTAGACCTACAGGGATGCCAACACAGCAGTTAAGCATAAGGTGTTTTTAAAACTTTGAGGTTTCTACTACCTAGGGGCTGCCAACTCAAAATTTTAAAGATTTTTTTTTCTCGGGATTTCTGAGGGTTGCCAACAGCGTTTCAAGCTTGTTTTCGCATAAAAAGTACAATATTTAGAAGTCAAGATTTTTAGGAAATAAGATTTGACGGGTTTGGCACCGCTTTAGTTTTAAAGTACTTGTTTGAAGAGCTTCCAACGAAAACTTCCTTAAAGAGAAGTAAAAATATAGGAGGGGGTAGTATAAAGGAGGGGAAGTATAACAGAGGGGGAAGTATAAAGGAGAGAAAGTATAACAAAGGGGGAAGCATAAAGTAGGGAAGTACAAAGGAGGGGAAGTATAAGGAGGGGGAAGTATAGGAGGGGAAGTATAAGAGGGAAATATACAGAGGGGGAAGTATAAAGGAGGGAAGTATAACAGAGGGGGAAGTACAAGGAGAGAAAGTATAACGGAGGGGAAGTACAAAGGAGAGAAGTATAACAGAGGGGAAGTATAAAGGAGGGAAGTATAACAGAGGGGGAAGTAAAGGAGGGAAAGTATAACAGAGGGGGAAGTATAAAGGAGGAAGTATAACAGAGGGGGAAGTAAAGGAGAGAAGTATAAGAGGGGAAGATAAAGAGGGGAAGTATAACGGGGGGGGGGGGGGGGTACAAAGGATTGTTTTACACCAAAAATTCGTAAAAATATTAGAGTAATTGTGAAAATCGGATCAACGATTCGGCCGCAGCGAATTTTTTAAAATTTCAAACAGACATATCTCCGCCATTTTTCGAAATTCAAAAATCGCCCTCGTTAGTTTCTTTTTCCAAAGAAAATTTAGTGAAAAACTGGTAAAAATCGGTTGAAAATTGTGGCCGTAAAGTGTTTCGGAAAAACGGACGGACGGACGGCCGGCACCACAGACTAAGTTGAGATCGGCAAAGAGTTGACCCTTCCCCAAAAACCTGACGTGGAGGGTATCACAATAACTTCTTCAAGGAAGTTAAAATCTCAAAAGTGATAAAATCTATAAATCTATTTTTTTAAGCTAGTTTTTCAAAACGTGGAGAGAGAAAGGGAAAAAACCCACATGACAAAAATTGGGGGAGCGTCTGCAATAATGAAAGATTATCTTATTGATAACCTCTAAGATCATTTTAATACTGTAAGTTTTTTTTAATATTACATGTAATATTACGTAATGTTGAACTCCGGGTATGTGTCTACAAGTTGAGGCAAACCCCTTCACCAGGTATAAACGAAAAGTACACAATTTTAAACTTTTAAAAAACTATGTTGTCTACAGAGCGGCCGGATTCACTTTTCCGACCTTTTCCGTTGTCGAGCTTCTCTTTATTTGTTCCCACCCTCCCTATAGATCACATTTCAACATAAATGAGGGATGCCCAAGTTAGTGATCTTTATTGAAAATTCCCCAACGAAAATGACAACCGAACGTCAAAACTAAGCTAAAACAAACCTACCGACGAAAACATTTTTAGTTAAAAAAGGCCATTTATTGTATTAGAAAATCAAAATTACACAAGTCATGAAAGAGTTTTAATCGTTTCGCGTCATTTCACGCTATTTGTCCAATCAATTTTCGTAATTTTTCAAGGATTCACTCGTGTATAAGATGAACTTTTAATGGACGTTCAAAGAATTTTTTTTTTTTTCTAGCTCAATAAATCATGTTAAAATTACATATTCTTTATTTTTAGCAAGTGTGAAATATTATGCACTCTTAGTAAAGAGGTTAAAAAAAAGTTAAAATAAACCTGAGATTTAAATTAGTCCCCGTAATAGCGACTTGTATCATTTTAGGCGAGTTTCTCTGTCAAAGAGCCGAGAAAAACCACATCATGTGAAAATAGGAGTCTTTGCGAAAGAAAAGTCTTTGGAAAACCCTGTAAAATTGAGATTCTCAGTCTAAAAGCAGAGAAAACTTTCGAAAATCCTGTAAAAATGGGGGTTTCTGGTGAAAACATCGAGACTACTCTAAAAATACTTTACCATTTGTCTCAACCCCCGCTTATTCGCTACTTGACTCAATTTTCATTCGATTTAGAACAAATTTATGAATTATGACAAATGAAGAAAAAGAAAACCACAAAATCTCGAAAATACCGGGGAAACATGGCATACGTCTGGGAGACGTTAAAAAGTGGTTTTATGAAAAAAAGTTAAAGTAAACCCCCCTTAATTTTAATCAAAGAATTTGACGGTCTTGTTTAAAATGCGTTTGGATATACAGGGTGCCCCCAAAAGAACCTAACTTCGTTTTTCAAATGGAACCCCCATTTTTATTTCAGATTCGTAATCTACGCAAAATTTCAAGTGATTGACTATTTTTATGATTTGAAACTAAAAATGTCAATTTTAGCGTTTTTCGCGCTAAAATCCATTAAAATCGACCCAAGAGACTCATTTTTTTTATTCCACTTCTTTTTTCCGAAGAATCACAAATTCAAGCATCTTCGCATTCTGCATAACGGCCTTTTTTCAAGTTAGAACCCAAATTTCTTACTTCAGAAATGAAAATTAGCGATTTTTTAACGGAATATTTCTTTTTGATGCAGCAAAAAAAGTCATATCTCAAAAGTTATAGCAAAAAAATGCAGTCTTTTCACCAGCTCTTTCAAAATGTATGGTCCGAAAGAAAAATTCCTTTAAAAACCGCAAATTTTCATTCTCTAGTTTTGTTACGTAAAAGGAGCCATTACGATCCATCCAAATCGTGTGCACATTTAGAAAAATTTCATTATTTGTTTAAAACGAGGCGACGGACGGACAAAAAAAATGCGCGTCAACAAGAAATGATCCTTGTATAACATTTCGCAAGAAATAGGCGCCTCTCAATTAAAAATGTCTCTTTAGTTAAAATTTATGAAGGCAACAATATTAAGAGTCGACAACCCTTACACTAAAAAAACAACTGAAAAAAAGAAGAAAAAAAATTAAATTTTTAAATATTCTTTTTCGAAAAACCAAGACTTTTTTGAGATATGACTTAGGAAACAGAAGCAAAAATATTAAGTAGTACGAAAATAAATAAAAACAAGGCAAATAGAATAAATAAAAAACAGAGAGACATCAGAAGATTTTTTTTTCTTTTTTAGGTGAAGTTCCAAAACAAATACTAAGTAAGCAAAAAAAAACGAGTTCAAACAAGTTTCTTGTTTAAAGCGGAAATGTAGGAAATTAAATAATCTAAACAAGACGCCTTTTATAATTAAAATAAAATTGATACATTAGGGCAAACATAGACATCAAAGTTGACAATTATCAGTAGAGTTTCAAAAGCAAAGGTCGAAAAGCTTTAGTTCTTCCATTGAAAATCTCGAGTGCCTTTTTTCGAATTTCGCAAAAAATGGCGGCGATCTGTCTCAATTAAGTTTTGGCCACAATTCACAAAGGAAGATTGCGTGAAAAAATGAAAATTGCGGCCGTGAAGCGTTCCGGAAAAACAGCGGCCACCACGACGCCCAATTTTTTGTTTTTTAAGAATTCGGATTAGGGAAAAAATCTTTTTATAGCGTGGTTAAATGGATCGGAAAGCGAAATAAACGGCGCCTTCCCTCAATCTTAGTCCGTTGGCAACTTCATTTAAAAAAAAAACTACGCCATTCCAATCGATAACTTCTCGACCATAAAATTGCAATCATGCAAAAACTGAGATTATAGCCAAGTTTAGTGAGTGTTTTTTTTAATTTCTTTTTAATATTTATCTGAGATCCATCTCATGTGATATTCGGAACTTACCTACTAATTAGGTTAAGTTTATTTCTTTCTAAAAATACATAGTTTAATTTTTCTTCTTCTTCAAAAATTAGCCGTGACGCTCTTTTTTTTTTAATATTCATTTTAAAAGCATAACATTTTTTTTATTATTAGAAACCAATAATATTTAATGTAAACACGCAAAATGATTTAAAAGAAGAAAGAAAATGGCAAAATCGACCGCGAACGTTCTTTGACCCTCCGCCACCTGGGACTGAGTCAAGAAAATAGTGCAAGGACTTGTTCGTTGGTACGAGGATTCCTCACGACCTACATTATACGTGCCAAATAAGTGTAAAGCGTTAAGAACTAAATGAATATTTTTTAAAAATAATTTACAATATTACGCAATTTATGTGAGAACACCGTTTCACATAACGCATTTCATCCTAAAGCAGTTGAACATAAAAAATCTGCAGTTCACCATACGTTTCGGCATAATGCAATTGAAAAGTTCTCAAAAGTCAAAAATTTTGAGCATAATGCATTTAACATAAAGCGCCATCTTTTTCAATTAATGCAACGACATAAAAAAGTGCAAGTCACGCTTCTCAGCATAAAAGTCTCTTTAAACGTATTGTTTCACCATAAAACTGTTGTGTCGTTTGGGCATAATACATCTCACCATAAACTTTCGCCGTTTAAAACGCAATATGGCGAAACGAAACCTTAAATCTGACAATTCACCATAATTTAATTCAACATAAACCATCTCACCGTAAAATAGGAAAAGGAAGCAGGCAGCCAATGGGATCAGCTCGTTTTATGACACAAGGGGGTTAACTCTTTTCCCTCTCGCGAGAGGGGTCAGTTTATGGCGAAACAAATAGTTCTTTAAAAAAAAGTTTCCTTTTTGCTGTTGTGTTGAAACGACAAATGTTACGTCGAAACAACAAGTGTTAAAAATCTTCTTTATGGTGAGATGTATTATGTTCAAATGCATTATGGTGAACGTTTTCGACTATTTTCCTTATGCTAAGTTGCAGAACTCGCGATTTCTGCTATTTTATGATGAAACGCATTATGTCGACACGTACTCACCATGTAGTTATTATCATAGCCCTTTATCTTGAAAATAAATGAATTATGGATTTTTAACTTCCTTAAAGTTTCGAAATTTCGAAAAGTCAGTTTTTTTTGTCTTTTATAAATTAATCATTTTAAATTCAACGTTTTAAAATAGAAAATGGAGACGCCATCAAGAAGTCTTTATTTACGCTCAATATTTATATTGAAATCAAACTTTTGTTTTCTAAACATACAAAGGTGACGACATTCAATCGCGAGCAATATTTATCAAAAAGTGGTTTCTTTTATATCATAATTAATTTTTAACAGCTTTCCAAGTTTTTCTAGCGAATGATTTGATTATCTAGCAAAATGAGCGGCTGTCCCTAAATACTTCTTTTATGTGTATAAAAAAAAAAAGTATTGAAGAGCTTCCAACGAAAAATTCCTTAAAGAGAAGGAACATATAGGAGGGGGAAGTATTAAGGAAGGGGAAGTATAAGGAAGGCCTCCTAGAGGTCCGGGCAGGAACTACTGACAAAGTTGAGATAAGTATAGATCCATAATCGAATTGACCCTACGGGGTCTGGAAGACCCCCAAAATCCCGACGTGGAGGGTATCACAATAACTTCTTTAGGGAAGTTCAAATGGCTCATTTGGGGATCACTCGGACAGCCATATTATCCTTTTCTTTGAACTACAATTAAGATTATTAAGATTATCGTATTTTTAATAGTATTTTACAACGAAAAGTATCGATTTAAGGGATCCTTGGAACAATTAAAATGATAAGATTTTTTGAGGGGAATGGGGGCATCTTAAACTTGTTTCAAGCACGTCGTCATCTTTCAAAAGTGTCAGAAACAAAACATGTCAGAAGACAATTGAATCATGAAATAGTGGCTATAAACGATTTAAAATTGGCATTACACGCCGAAAGGTTGGAACAGTTTGAGTACGAACAAGTACAAAAAAAACCGCGCTTGCCACTTTTTCTCTCTATTTCACGCTCTCGCTTAAATTATAACGCGTTTATTTTTAAATTTTTGAATCCGCAGAAATTCAGATCAAATGAATTTTATTCTATTTCAAGCTCTCTTAAAGGAGTATTGACGAAAAAGCAAATGTTTACCATCGCGTTAATAAAAGTGAAGGAATTTTCCGAAGGCTCGAGGAACAAAAAATATCAAACTTCCCCTTCTTTTCGGCCTCAATTTGCGATCAACCAATAAAGATCAACGGATGTTTACATGGTCAAGGTCGATCCCACAATGATTACAGAACAATAAGTCATTTCAGATGATAATTTGGTTAGAAAAAAGGGCTTTTTAGTACCTTTAAAGGTAGACCTCGACCGGTTTTAAGCGTAGGGCAAACAAAATTCGGATATAGAAGGGTGTTACAGTAACTTTGAAGAAGTTAATGAAAATTTTCATATAAGTTATACTTAAATATTTAAGTACAATAAGGGTCGCTTGGAACAATCGCCCTTGGACCCGCAGAACATAATCGTGTGGCAGGTTTAACAAACCTTCTGAGACTTTAACTTCCTTACAGAAGTTATCGTTTTTCCCTCCACATCGGGTCTTCCAGACCCCGGAGGGTCAATCTAGACCGATCTAAACGTTGTCTGTGGTTCCGGCCGGCCGTAGCATTGTTTCCGGAACACTTTACGCTCACAGTTTTCCCGATGTTCACCTAATTTTCACACAACCTTCCTGAATGGTTGAAAAAAGAATTTTTTTTTTTGCAAAAAAGAAATTCACGTCTGAGATAATTGAATTTCGGAAAAATGGCGGAAATATGTCTGTTTGAAATTTTAAAAACTGCGCTGCGGCCGAGCCGCTGGTCAGATTTCTTTAAATCGTCGCGTTAGCTCTAACACCGGATAAGTCATTTTTCCTAGGTTTTCAGGAGAGCCAAAATACGATTAATTTCTCATGGAATCAATGCATCACCTGTTGGCTAAATCGTGAACTACGCGTTTTCTGTTGGTAATAGGGTTAAACTGCCAACGGAATTCGATCCACCACAAAATTTACCATCAGAAACAATGCCTAACTCAAAATTGATAAAAAATGACTTATCCGGTGTTAGAACTAACGCGACGAAATACTCCTATATACCTACGAATTTTTCGGTGGAATAAAAAAAAAATTTTTTTCTTTTAGTAGGGAGAAAGTTGATACTTCCACCCTTTGTGAAAGGGGCATCCCTGGGGCAAAAAGCCCATTATTTCGGGAAAAAACTTGGAAAATTTTTTCAAAAAACAAGAAAATGCGGCCGCGAAAAAACTTGGAAAATTTTTCAAAAAACAAGAAAAATGCGGCCGCGAATCTAATATTTAAACATACTAGCTCCGTTTTTGTGAATTTCGAAAAAAGCTCTCGACATTTTTAAGATTACTTTGATTCGACTTTTGAGAATTTGAGGATTTTAACTAATAAATTTTACGAAAATTTTGTTGAAATATGGAACTATTTCAACAATGAACTGGGTGAGCTATTTCAAAGTCGAAAGTGGGCAGCAGGCCAGATACAGAGATTCCAAATTTGGCAGCACTGAATAAGCCATAAGAGAGCTAAGATGGCAGCGATGGCTCAGCAAAATTTTGAAGATAACTACGATAGGAAGACAGACGGCAGATCACTAATCAACCTAAAAATCTACCTAGGAGGAAATCTATTAAAGATGTTAAGATTTATAATGAATGGGAGTTTAAGTTTTAACGACTCAGGTATTAATATCTGAGGGGGAATTTAATTAAATAAAAATAGATTCAGGAGGACTGCCACTTGAGAATTTTCCCTAAAAACGCTTCTGAAAGGGCAGAACGACACGTGCTTTACGATCAAGGCCACTTTGAGGTAGATCCAGGAATGGCTCTCAACCAGATAACTTATTTATGGATACCCTTCGCCTAGAAAAATGTTATCAGGGAACACAACAAAAGAATTTCAAACATTCCTTCATTTTTACTGAACAAGGCACGTGCCAGAATCGTTTCTATTAATTTTGAAGATATAGTCCAGTTAATCAAGATAATCTTGGTGATCTAATTGATCTAATCTTAGCGAAGATTCTCTATCACAAATTCAATCTTCACATTCTGCATCACGAGATATTGTGGCTAACGGCCTTATTTAAGTAAGAGCCCCAATTTCTTATTTCAGAAATGAAAATTAGAGGCTCTTTTAAAGGACTTTAGGTGCACAAATATTAGGTGTACAAAATGAAACTCAGCCACAGGGTAAATTTGAATTTTGTAGATTTAGCCGAGTTTCATTTTGTACACCTAGTACTTCATTTTTTCAAAATTTTGAACATTTTAGGCGTTAAAGTCCATCAAAAGTTGACCTTCTCCGTGTAAGAAGGTTATTGAAGTATAACCATTAAGAAGGTTAATTTTTAAAGGCTTGTAAATCGTAAACCGTTACAGATATTGAAAAAATGCACTAAATAAAATCAGTTAGAAATTCAATTCTCTTTAATTTTTATTCTATTCATTTTTTCTCTAGGACGCACTGTTTTCAAGATAAATTTATTTCAAAAAAAAATTATTTTCCGAAAATGGTGCATCCTAGAAAAAAATAATTAAGTACAAATTTATAGAAAATTAAATTTCCTACAATTTTTATTTATTTGGTGTACAAAATGAAACTCAGCCACAGGGTAAATTTAAATTTGTAGATTTTAGCCGAGTTTCATTTAGTACACCTAATACGAAAGCCGCTGTAGCTCTTTCACCAATTTCGGACCGAAAGAAAAAAAATCGCTAATTTCATTTCTAAAATAAAAAAATGAGGTTCTAACTTAAAATAAGGCCAAAGCGACAACATCTCGTGATGCATAATGCGAAGATGATTGAATTTGTGATAGTTGGATTCCTCGGACAAAAAGAAGTGGAATGAAAAATAAAGTCTATTACGTCAATTTTAACAGATTTATGGTTCTCATTTGAAAAAACGAAGTTAGGTTCTGTTGGGGGGGTACCCTGTTGATCTAATCTTAGCGAAGATTCTAATCTTCGCATTCAGCATCACGAGATGGCTAACGGCCTTATTTTAAGTAAGAGCCCCAATTTCTTATTTCAGAAATGAAAATAAGAGGCTCTTTTAAAGTACTTCAGGTGCAAATACAAAGCCGCTGTAGCTCTTTCACCAATTTCGGTCCAAAAGAAATCGCTATTTTCATTCTAAAATAAGAAAATGGGGTTCTAACTTAAAATAAGGCCGTTAGCGACAACATCTCGTGATGCAGAATGCGAAGATGATTGAATTTGTGATAGTTGGATTCCTCGGACAAAAAGAGTGGAATGAAAAAAAGTCTATACGTCAATTTTAACAGATTTTATGGTTCTCATTTGAAAAAACGAAGTTAGGTTCTGTTGGGGGCAACCTGTATATCCAAAGGCATTTTAACTACACCATCAAATTCTTTGATTAAAAGTAGGGGATTTAGATTCAAATTTTTTTTCATAAAACACCTTTTTAACGCTCTTCCGACGTGTGCCATGTTTTTGCGGACACCGTATATAAAATTAATATATTTTGCAAACAAAATAGGAAAAAAGAATTGGAAGGTAAAAAGAAAAATTAAATCAATAGGTACTTAAAAAATAAGTAGAAACTGATTTCGGCAGTGAGGTTTGAGGGGGAGGCGAGAGAGACAACACGTGGGTAAGGGAAGGCTCCGGGTCAAGCATTGCTATTTTGTCGTATCGACTAAAAATAAAAGCAAGACAAAGAAGAATAAAAAATAAAAACTCACCTTGATGGAGCGAAAGTATTAGCCGGGAGAGTCCAAAGGTAGTAGAAGATTTTAAGTTCGCGGAAAAGAATAGAGAAGAAAAATGAAGTCGCTTAAAAACTGTTAACTAATGTTTGAAAATGATCGGAAAGTCTAGGGAGACGTGAGGCGACTGAGATCGGAAGGGGGATCGCGCATGTGCTAAAACTCCGGCTCAAAGAAAAGCCCGCGCAGATCGAGCCTCCCTCCGCTCGGCCGTCACCTCCAGTTCCCGGCGAATGTATCGATCGCGGCGCCAACTTGCGAACCCAAAAAAAAGACTCGAGAGAATCCCACGCCGCTTTTTGAACTCTAACGACATCTATCCACCTTAATGGAACAACTGCGAACTAAAGTTCCCCAGAAACATAAAGACCAAGGGTGCGTTTATTTTATGCTAGAAAAGATAGCTCTAGCATCGAAAATTACTCATCAAGACGAATCCATCAGAAATGGGCCCTGGTTATCCATAAATTTTTAAATAAGGCGGGATTTTCTTGTCACAGGAAAACTGAGATAAACTAGAGAGTAGAGACCTCAATCTATACCTGTTACTTGTCAAGCTCCTGCTCCGGTTCCCGGAAGAATTTCGATGTATCGATTTTTTAAATATCGATTATCTTGTGAGGCCTTTTGAACCATCGATGCTTCAACAGCAGAGTAACGGAAGTATTTAACCATCGATAAACCAGAATGTTTTATATTCTTTTGACGATGACTGTCCCCTAACTGTCAGGCAACGCTGGCTGACTGGCTTGATGTGGTCCCGGACGTGCCTGTGAACAGTGTCAAAGCCTTCCATGCAACTTAAGGAACTAAGGAAGTTAATAAAACCTTGTAAACAAACGTCTAATCATAGACTAATAAATACAATACTGATACTGCGTCTAATACTATACAATACTGAATAAACTTTCTCACCAGGTTGTCCTTCTTTTAGAAATCTAGCAGAATCAAGCAACATCGACGTTCTACTTAAAATTCCCAAGGTCCTGATCGTAAACTCACCCAACGCCCAAAGGACGATGTTAGCTTTGTTCCAACCGCAGTTTGAAACTGGTTTGAAACTTCTGGAGCATGCGCAGAAGGATTTGCACGTCTACTTTGAAGTCAGATGACTTCAGGTATGACGGACAGACGATTTGAACGACGACGAATTTGACGTCCAAATCCTTCTGCGCATGCTCCAGAAGTTTCAAACCGGTGACAAACTGCAGTTGGAACAAAGCTGTTAAATTGAGCCATTTTTTTCCGGTGTCGGATTTTGTCACATTATGAATTAAATCTGAAAAGTTTTGAACTGAAAAAAAAATTTGCACCAAAAATTCGTAAAAAGTATAAGGAGTAATTGGTGAAAATCGGACCAACATTTCGGCCGCAGCGCAGTTTTTAAAATTTCAAACGTGCATATCTACGCCATTTTTTTGAAAATTCAAAAATCGCCCTCTTACATTTTTGTTCTAAGGAAGATTTTTTGAACATTAGGTGAAAATCGGTTCAAAACTGTGGCGCCATGAAGTGTTCCGGAAAAATGCTACGGACGGCCGGAACCACGACAAAGTTGAAATCGAATATTCGGGGGGAAAAAAAGAAGAAAAAAAAAGCTATCGCCATTATTTAGCTAGCTACGATAGAAGGTTCTGTGAAAATACATAGATGAAAATAGACTCCGTTTAATGTTCCGGAATAAACTTGCCTAAAAACCGTATATGGCGGATGTTGCAATAATATATCTTGAGAGTTGAAACTCGAAACTCTGAGGAATGTTAATCAAAATAACTACCACAGCATTCGCACTACCGAAATAATTACTTCTACGAAAGATTACGATCATATTGTTTAAAAAGTTTGTGGAAAAAGACGATAAGGACGAGTCTAGAAGGGTCGGTCATCATAAAACATATTATGTATAGCATTTATGAATAAACATTTCTTTAAAATCAATATCATTATTTTACGAGATAATGACTACTTTAAGCAATTATTATTTATAAAATTGTTATTAATATAAAAAAAACTCACCTATTGGAAAAAAATAGGAAGATTTCGAGGAAAACAAATCCCAGCCGCAGCTCTGGACAGGACTGGAAATGAAACTTGATCGTGCAGCGTTGCCCGCTTTTTTTTTCTGCGATAACATTTTATTGCAAAAAGAACAAAACAATAATTTTTAATTTTGAAATAGTAAGAGCATTTTTATTTATTTATTTTAATATGTATACGTAAAATTGGATGTTTTTTGTACTTTTTGGTTCCAAAAAATTGAGAAGGCAGTGGTTTCATCAAAAGGGTACCATCCCCTCGCCGATCCCTAGTTTGATTCGGTTCTGAATTCAGAATTTCGGTCTACCGCTTTTCTAAAAGTTCTTCAGATTTGTCCTACCTTTTTGCGTGTTTTAAATTTTCTTTTTAATATTGGGATAAGAACTAAATGCCATTAAAAAAGTAAATAAAATTGATTGTGTAGGAGGGGAGATTTTTAGAAGAAAGAAATGGAAGCACTGTCTTCCCCACCTAATTCTCATCCCTTTCGATCACCGGTCAATCGGTCACTCGTTCCTTCTAATTTTTTAATGCATTTAAGCCGTTTTTTTCAAGGGCACCAAAATTGTGTTTCTAAATTTGCGTCTAGTGTAAAATAATGTTACTTTATTTAAAAGAGATTTGAAATTCCAGTTTTATATCCCGGACTGTTTGATTTGCTTGGTGCTCACAAAAGGTTTGTTCCAGCCGCAGTTTGTAACTGGTTTAAAACTACGGTTGGAACAATGCTATTATGCATCGCATCTCCTTTCATTTCCCTTTTCCATCGAATCAGGATTTTCTGCGAGCTTCAAACGGTGAGTGTTCTTAAACTTGTGGTGTTGGGTTTGAAATATTAAAAAAGATCCCAATTTTCAAAATAAGCTTTTCTGTTCCATCCAGGACTGAAGCGCTGATATTTGGGGATAAATGAGAAAAATAGACGATTTTTCACATAAAAAAGGCAAATTTTCACCCCCCCACCCCCCCATTCCCGACAAACTTGAACATGCAAGGAAGGCGTCGATAATTCAATCCGGCGTCGACGGTTTTCTGTTTAGTAGTGAATTTTAGACGCCATTTTTGTTTGTTGAAAATATATTTCTTATTCTAATTTTTATTTTTTGGTCCCAAGAATAATTTAACCCCTTTATTAAATTTGTTTTAACTTCCTTAAAGAAGTTTCTCCAAGTTTATTTTATCTTAGGTGTTTATTTTTTGACATGGAGCTTTGTGCTGCAGGTTTTTGAAAATAAAATCCCTATTAGATTTGTTCCAACCGCAGTTTGTAACTGGTTTGAAACTTCTGGAGCATGCGCAGAAGGATTTGGACGTTAAAGTCATCGTTCAAATCGTCTGTCCGTCAAACCTGAAGTCATAAACATCTGTTTTAATTCTTCCTCATACACAAAATATGTTTCGGCTTGTAATATCATAAATTTTGGTTTCTTGTTAAATACATGACACTAATTATGTTAAAAAGGTCTTTAATTCTTATAAACCAAAATTTAAAGATCTTTTCATTGTAAGTCGGAACAAAATATTACAAAAAAAATTCTCTGGAAACAACACAAATTGAAATTGAAATTGACAATGAAAATTCAAGAATGAAAATCAAAGACTTCAAAGTAGACGTGCAAATCCTTCTGCGCATGCTCCAGAAGTTTCAAACCAGTTTCAAACTGCGGTTGGAACAAAGCTATTAAGTCGAATTTTTTGTTATTATTATTTTATTATTTTATTCTAAATTATTATCTGCCTTCCTGGATTTGTTGTAGAATAAGAGCGGTAAATTTTAAAGGATTTTAGACCGAAAAACGCTTTGGCCATTTTTTTAAGTTGTACAAAGAGATCATAGCTTCGTTCCAAGAGCAGTTTAAAATTGGTTTCAAACTGCTGGGCATGCGCAGAAGGATTTGCACATCATATTAGACGTCGTTCAAATCGTCAAATCTGAAGTCATCTAACGTGAAATTTGACGTGCAGATCCTTTTGCGCATCCTCCAGGAGTTTAAAACTGGCTGACTACCGACTGCGCCGAAGTGACTACCTGGATTGAAAAATTATTGCCAACTGCGCCGGGAGTCCTATCAGATAATCTCTTGGGCTCTAAGTCTATGACCAACTGCGCCGAACAAAATAAATAAACAGTAGAGGTATCTAATGAGCGCATCCTCGCGAGAGGAAAAAAATTAACCCCCAGAGGTATCTAACGAGCGCATCCTCGCGAGAGGAAAAAATTAACCCCCTTGAGGTATCTAACGAGCGCATCCTCGCGAGAGGAAAAAATTAACCCCCAGAGGTATCTAACGAGCGCATCCTACGCTACCTCGTTCCTAGATTCTTTAGGTACAGTCATTTTTTTCCATTTTTAATCATTAAGGCCGGGTGAAAGGTGCTTATGTTTCGTTTTCCCCAAAATAAATAATTTCGGCGCAGTTGGTATGCGGCGCAGTTGTATCGGTAAGACAGCGGATTAAGGGTACCCTTGGAGGCCCGGCGCAGTTAACCTTTTTTTCGGCGCAGTTGGATAGAGCCCAAATAAATAATTTCGGCGCAGTTGGTATCGGTAATGACAGAGGATTAAGGGTACCCTTGGAGGCCCGGCGCAGTTAACCTTTTTTCGGCGCAGTTGGATAGAGCCCTTAAAACTAGTTTCAAAGCTATTATTTATTCAAAGCTATTATTATTCAAAGGAACTAAGCTATTATGTCTTCGCCGAGCCAGGCCACCAGGAAGCCATACTGAACAGGAATGAGCTGCCAAAATTTCTACCTACATATAATATCTTTGTTCCAACCGGAGTTTGAAACTGGTTTGAGACTCCAGAAGCATGCGCAGAAAGATTTGAAGTGATCAAACGATTTGAAGACCTCAAATATGACGTCCAAATCCTTCTGCGCATGCACCAGGAGTTTGAAACCAGTTTCAGCGGTTGGAACAAAGCTAAATGAATAGTCAAATCTTAAGTCTTCTTACTTAGAAACTTACTTGACATAATAAATTGTTTATTAAAAAAAAGAAGGTTTATCAAGTTTTATAGCATACGTAAAAGTAATAATAATTAAAGAAGGGAGGGAGTTAATAGGGTGGGAATATGGTGGGGAGGAAAACCTTTGGACTGGTTCGTGCCAGTAGCTCGTCCGCTCTTCCAAGTGTGATACACTGTATACACCCCAACTTCAAATTGAACCCTAGGACCCCGACGTATTTGAAGATAAAAGGTACTTAATTTTTTGATTAAAATTTTAAAACTAATTTAATAATTTTAAACTTTTAATTTGAATTTTTATATTAACTAAAAATGGTAGGTAATAAAAGAAAAATTTTAAGTTTGGTATGAATTTATGGAAGAAAAAATTAATTAATTTTTTGGAAGTAATTAAAAAAACAGCTTATGTTTTAATGTTTTGCGCTTAAAAAAACGCCTACAAGTTTGACGTTGAGAAAATTGAAAACGCTTTTTGTGAGGTCACGACGAAGTTCACCTTGTGACCTCTACCCTTTTCATTATCTTTGTTTAGAGAGGTCTAATTTTTCAAATGTACGTCTTGTGCGCACGAAAATTGAAATCGATTTAAAGTCTTTGTTTATGCAATAATTTTAATTGGTATGTTGGTATTTTGACCAGGGAAAACACTTTCCATCACCCGCTTTTAGACTCTTTTTTTTCTTCTTCGAGGGACACTTGTTGAGTGGAGGCGAAGTTCGAGTAAACAGAGAAGTTGATTAGGTTTACTCACCGCCCTTGGACCCGCAGAACTTAATCGTGTGGCAGGTTTAACAAACCGTCAACACGCACCTTTGAAACTTGTAACGTCCATAAAGAATTTACTGTGATACCCTCCACGTCGGGTTTTGGGAAGGTTCTTCCAGACCCCGGAGGGTCAAATCTTTAGCGACGTCTGTAGTTCCGGCCGGCCGTAGCATTTTTTCCGGAGCACCGGGCCACAGTTTCCAAACGATTTTCACACAACCTTCCTGAATAGTCGAACAAAAAATTTCGGGGGCGATTTTTGAATTTTGAAAAATGGCGGAGATATTCACGTTCTAAATTCTAAAAACTGCAATTTTCACCAATTACTCCTTATTTTTTAAGAATTTTTGGTGTAAAAAATTGCCACTTTTTAATTATTAATTTTTTTTTAGTGGGAGAAATTTCATACTACTACCTTTACGAGAGGTACATCCTTAGGCCAAAGAGCCCATTATTTCTACCTTGACACTTAAAAAAATTTTCAAAAAAGAAAAAAAAAAAAAAGGAAAACCCGGAAAATTTTTCGAAAAAAAATTTTTTTTGACAAAAAAACTTAGAAAAATTTTCAAAAAAAAAACTGAAAAATTTTTGAAAAAAAATTAGAAAGTTTTCGAAAAAAAGAACTTGGAAAATTCTCCTTTATACTTTCCCTCCCTTATACATCCCTTCCGTTATACTTTCGTTCCCTTATACTTCCCCCTCCGTTATACTTCACCCTCTGTTATACCCCTCACTTAAACTTCCCCCTCCCATATACTTCCCCTCACTTATACTTCCCCTCCGTTATACTTCCCCTCACATATACTTCCCACTCCGTTAAACTTCCTCTCCCATATACTCCCCCTACGTTTTATGTCCCCTCCGTTATACTTCCCCTCCTATATAGATACTTCTCTTTAAGGAAGTTTTCGTTGGAAGCTCTTCAAACCAGTACTTTTAGTAGGGAGAAATTTGATGCTTCCAACTTTTGAAAGAGGGGCATCCCGTGGGCAGAAAGCGTATTATTTCTACCTTGACACTTGAAACGTCGAACTTAGAAAAAGCAAATTTTTCGAAAAAATAAAATAAATTTTTTCCCTTCCTCTTCGCCTTCAATTTTAAAGTTTGTTGGTTTGCCGAATAAGTTCAAATGTTATTTCATACAAGAGGATTACGTTTAATCTAAAACTCATCGTTTGTTCAACAAGATAAACGATCACACCTAAAATAAGGAAGTTCAAAGCACCTAGGCAGCCTCAGAAAGAAGCGTATTTCCTGAAAAGTTTCCCAAAAACCTTTGGAAGAAATTTTACCCGTCAACTGGCATATGATGTAATTGGATTCTGTTTATTCTTTTTATATTTTTATATTTTTTTTAATGAAATAACATGCCTACTCTTCGCTAAATTGTGAGTCGAATTACTGGTACCTACATTAAAAAATAACGAGAGGGTAATACGAATTTAATTAAAATACCAATGTAGCATGCGATTGTGAGGAAGAATTTGGAGTTTAATTTGTGATAAATGTTAAAATACCCATCCGTAAAACGTTTATTCAATGATCCGGTGTAGATATGACCAATAGAACGGCTGTAACGCACTAAACAAAACTGCAAACATATCTCCACCATTTTTGCGAATTTGGTGAAAATCGGATGAAAATTTTTGTTGAAGTGAAAACTGGACACACGGACGGACAATAACTACGGACGGACGGCTGGCACCATAGACAACCTCAGGATCGGTAAAGATCACTAATCAGTTTTCCTCTTCGGTGTCTTCGGTGTCTGGAAGACCCTATTCCAGTTTATTCCAGAGCGACTTGGAGGGTATCACAATAACTTCTCTTTTAGAAAAACTGCGCTTTGGCCGAGTTGGTCCGATTTTCACCAAGTACCCCTTATATTAGGTGTACAAAATGAAACTCAGCCACAGGGGAAATTTGAATTTGTTGATTTTAGTCGAGTTTCATTTTGTTCACCTAGTAGTTCATTTTTTCAAAATTTTGAACATTTTAGGCGTTAAAGTCCTTCAAAAGTTGACCTTCTCCGTGTAAGAAGGTTATTGAAGTATAACCATTATGAAGGTTAATTTTTAAAGGCTTGTAAACCTTAAACCGTTACAGATATTGAAAAAATACACTAAATAAAATCTGTTGGAAATTTAATTCTCTTTAATTTTTATTCAATTCATTTTTTCTCTAGGACGCACTGTTTTCAAGATGAATTTATTTAAAAAAAATTATTTTCCGAAAATGGTGCATCCTAGAAAAAAATAATTAAGTACAAATTTATAGAGAATTAAATTTCCTACAAGTTTTATTTATTAGGTGTACAAAATGAAACTCAGCCACTGGGTAATTTGAATTTTGTAGATTTTAGCCGAGTTTCATTTTGTTCACCTAATACATATTTCTTAAGAATTTTTGGAGTATTTTTATTTAATTTAATTTAAATAGTTAGAAGCTTTTGAGCTTTCTCCTTCTTTATACTTCCGCCTCCGATATAATTCCTTCTCTTTGTTTAAGAAAGTTTGGGAAGTTTAAGCGATCCCCCGCTTTTTTAAAATTAAATTCAGTACAAGGAGTATTTTAATTTACTTTTCGTGATGATTGGGTGTGCTTTAAACGGCTTTCAAATTCATAATTAAGAATGAAAGAATTGGTAAAAAGGAGAAAATTAGATGAAAATTACGATGCCACATAAATGAAGTCCAGGTCAATTATGAACACCATTCAAATAGACCCAATGGGAATACAGAAATCCCTTTTCCGTATCGAGGTTGAAAATAATGTTCTTTTGATAAAGTAGAAAATGGATATGAAAAAATTATAGCGTTCTACAATCATGCCTTTATCGTTGAGTATTTCTTAACTTGGTTATTTCAGAAATAATTAAAAGCCAACAAGATTTAAATTTAATTAGCACTTATAAACGTTAATTGGACATATCGCGTGAATTTGAGCGAGTACAATGTTCAAATTAGTTAACATCGACCTGTTTACTTTGTCCGGAAAACCATCCGTTTGAGGTTGGAGTGCGTTATAAATTGTAAATTATAAGTCCTTCCCTTTTGCCTCAAGGACGGGATTCTTAATTGACTTTCGAAGAGTTCGGGTGTGTTTATCTCTGAGGATAATTTAGGGTTCGAATGAGATGAGTTGAATGCCGCCAGCATCTAATGGAGGAAACTGAAATAAATAGGATGGTAAGAGAAGCGTTTTTATTAAACTTCTAAACCCCGCGATTCTTTTCTACTTTAGGATTCTTTCATGAACATATGTACTAATGCAACTGGGAATTTTTCTAATACTGTACAAGGCAAAAAGGATTATTAAAAACTTATCGAACAAATAATCGATTTTGACCAGATGCACGATGACCAGAATTAATGAATCACCACTTTTGTTTCTTAAACTATTGAAGATCGGAATAAAGTACTGGTTTGAAGAGTTTCCAATGAAAACTTCCTTTAAGAGAAGGAACAATATAGGAAGGGGGAAGTATAAATGAGAGGGAAGTATAAGGGAGGGGAGTATAACAGAGGGGACGTACAACGGAGGGGAAGTATATGGGAGGGTAGTATAACAGAGGGGGAAGTATAAATGAGAGGGAAGTATAACAGAGGGGAAGTATAAATGAGAGGGAAGTATAAGGGAGGAAAAGTATAACGGAGGGGAAAGTTTTTTTTTTTAATTTTCCATTTTCCGAGTTTTTTTTTTGAAAAATTTTCCGGGTTTTCTTTTTTAAATTGGCGCTTTATTTTTTTTTTGTAAAATTTTTTAACTTCTTTTTTTATAAATTGTCAAGGTAGAAATAGTGGCTCTTTGGCCTAGGGATGTGCCTCTCGTAATGGGTAAAAGTATGAAATTTCTCCCTAGGTACTAAAAAAAAAATAATTAAAAAGTGGCAATTTTTTACACCAAAAATTCGTAAAAATATATGGAGTAATTGGTGAAAATGTGGTGAAAATCAGACCAACAGGCCGCAGCGAATTTTATAAAATTTCAAACAGACAAATCTCCGCCATTTTTTCGAAATTCAAAAATCGCCCTCGTTAATTCTTGTTCACCGGCTAAAGAAATTTGTGTGAAAATTTGGTGAAAATCGGATGAAAACTGTGGCCGTAAAGTGTTCCGGAAAAAATGCTACGGCCGGCCGGCACCACTGACAAAGTTGAGATCAATATTCGATTTGACCCTCCGGGGTCTGGAAGACCCTTCCCCAAAAACCCGACGTGGAGGGTATCACAAAAACTTCTTTAAGAAAGTTAAAATAAATGGGGTATTACTTCTTAACCACCCTGTATAATACAATAAACTAATAGGGAAGTTAATAATGAAAGTAAATTAAGTTGGGATATAATTAGGACGTTGACAAGAAGGGCCGGAGATAAAGAAGTATCTCGACATAAATCAGAGGTAACAAAGGAATCTACGAAGGGATTAGGGAATAAGTACAGCCCTAAACCGTACCTATTGTTATCCCCTCCAATTTAACGTTATTTTATGTAATTCTTTCAACTTACGAATTTCCGGGAAAAACGTGTTTTTTGTATTTTTTTATTATAAATTACCTAAACTCTGGGAAGGAAAACTTGGTGAGAAGTTTGTATCTGAGACTAATTAGTTTTAAGGGCCGAAGAAACGTTGTTGTTTTGATTAATGGACGTCTACAAATTCAACCCCGCAATTATTTCAACTTAAAACAATAATCCAGTCGGAACGTTCTCTTATTAGTAAATAAATTGCGCACTTCAGTACGAACTCAATAAAGTTTATTATGTTTTCCAATCTTATAATTTTAAAAAAAGATTTTGTTTAATCCTCACTTGTCGGGGTTTTAAAGAATTCTCTCTGTGTAAAGAGCGATGTTGACAAATCCTAGAATTCATTAACCTCAATATCGCTCTCACATCTCTAACTTTGAATTACTTAGGTAACTACGGCATATTCACATGCTTGCTTTGAAAGTCGATATGGCCGGAATAGTCGCCTTAATTTAAAACGTCGTCGTAGAGTTTAAATCAAAACCCCGGGAATTCTCACAATCAAAATCGAATTTAATCTATTAAAATCAAAGAGGGGACTCCCCACAGTTTAGCCTCTTATCATACTCTAGTTTACAATGGAACCTTTATAAGTATGTCGAGAAACAAAGGAAAGATGTAGAAGCAAGCGAAATCTCGCCGTCTTCCGACGTTGGGCCTAGGAATAAGTACTGGTTTGAAGTGCTTCCAACGAAACTGCCTTAAAGAGAAGTATCTATATAGTAGGGGAAGTATATGGGAGGGGAAGTATAACGGAGGGGGAAGTATATGGAGGGGAAGTATATGTGAGGCGAAGTAAAACGGAGGGGGAAGTATAAGTGAGGGGAAGTATAAGGGAACGAAAGTATAACGGAAGGGGATGTATAAGGGAGGGAAAGTATAAAGGAGAATTTTCCAAGTTTGTTTTTTCGAAAAATTTTTTAAGTTTATTTTGGAAAAATTTTCCGAGTTTTTTTTTCCCAAAAATTTTTCGAGTTTTTTTTTTTTGAAAATTTTTCCAAGTGCTGTTTCTAAGTGCCAAGGTAGAAATAATGGGCTCTTTGGCCTAGGGATGTGCCTCTCGTAATGGGTTGAAGTACGAAATTTCTCCCTATTAAAAAAAATTAATAATTAAAAAGTGACAATTTTTTTACACCAAAAACTCTTAAAAATATAAGGAGTAATTGGTGAAAATTTGGTGAAAATCGGACCAACGGTCGGCCTCAGCGAATTTTTTAAAATTTCGAACAGACATATCTCCGCCATTTTTTCGAAATTCAAAATCGCCCTCGTTGCATTCTTGTTCACCGGCTAAAGAAATTTGAGTGAAAATTTGGTGAAAACGGATGAAAACTGTGGCCGTAAAGTGTTCCGGAAAAAAAATGCTACGGCCGGACTTTTATTCGAAACAAGAACTACATTTAAATTAAACACCAATTGATTAGTTTTAGAGAAAAGAGGACAGGAACTTCCTCTGGTGGCACTTCTCAAATTCCAGCCCTCATTCGCCATTCACGCAACTTCACCGAGAGCACAGACCAGACTCCCCTCTATCACCGGTCTCTATCGGAAGAGTACCCTCAACCCCTCTCTCATAAGAGCGGCTGTACCCTTTCACTTCTACACACAGCCAGAGGATGAACCTTAAGGAGACACTTACAGTGTTACCCTCTTCTCCCTTTAACCAAAAAAAATATTCCAATCCCCGACAAGTATATTTTGACCATGCTACGCGAGGCTATAATTATTCCCAACGCAATTAAAGAAATTTTTAAAATTGAGAATGATCATTGATCATTTATCACCATGACCCTCAACCTTATTGTAAACATTTCCCTTCACCCTAATGCCTTCGGGGTTTATCTTTTTCTATGAGAAGAAAGGATTAATGTTAGAATAAGAGAATAAGACAGCGATCGGTATGTCGAATGAAATACGTGCTTAAATAACCGAAAACTTCATATCGAGCAAAGCAATCAGTTATTAAATACCAAGAAGAAGAAAAGAAAATCATGATTTTAAGTCAGATGAGAGTTTGTGGCTTTAAAAACTGGGTGAACAAAAAATCTCCTCCGCACAAAAGAGAGGAATTTTCCGAAAAAATTTCCGGTCTCCCTAGGGCGGTACCTACTTAGGGTCAAAAGGCAATTTCACATTTTATTTTATGACAATTATAACAGTGAAAATTAATTATAAAGGGATTGATACATTAATCATATTGTTGTGTGAGTGTTGGGGGAGGGGTGATAACAAGGTTGATGGAATCTATTGTTTATCAAATTGCGGCCGCACCCTTTGATAAATATTCTTCGGAAAGTGAATAATGCCTTTGTCAACTGGGATAATAATTAATGGGTGTCTTCAACCGCGGTGAAATATCGTCACTTTCCTCCACGTAGGTAACTACTCTTCTGCATAGGATCTTCCTTTCTTAAATGTCTAAAAAATGACAATAGCTATTTTTGAATTTTGAAAAAAAAATGAAGGAGATATGTCTGTTTGAAAAAAAAGGAAGACCCGGAAATTTTTCGAAAAAAAAAAAAAAACAAAAAGACTGAAAATTTTTTGAAAAAAAGAACTTATAAATTTGTAAAAAAAAAGAAAACCAGGAAAATTTTCGAAAAAAAACTTTGAAAATTTTTGAAAAAAAAGGAAAACCCGGAAAATTTTTCGAAAAAAAAACCCGGAAAATTTTTTGAAAAAAAAAAACTGTCAAAAGTTTTCGAAAAAACAAACTTGGAAAATTCTCCTTTATACTTTCCCTCCCTTATACATCCCCTTCCGTTATACTTTCGTTCCCTTATACTTCCCCCTCCGTTATACTTCACCCTCTGTTATACTACCCCTCACTTAAACTTCCCCCTCCCTCCCATATTTTTCCCCTCCGTTATACTTCCCCCTCCGTTATACTTCCCCTCCCATATTCTTCCCCTCACTTATACTTCCCCCTCCGTTATACTTCCCCTCCCATATACTTCCCCTCCCGTATACTTCCCTCCCATATACTTCCCCTCCCATATACTTCCCTCCCATATACTTCCCCTCCCATATACTTCCCCTCCCATATACTTCCCCTCCCATATTCCCACTCCGTTATACTTCCCCTCCCATATACTTCCCACTCCGTTATACTTCCCCTCCCATATACTTCCCACTCCGTATACTTCCCCTCCCATATACTTCCCCTCCCATATACTCCCACTCCGTTATACTTCCCTTCCCATATACTTTCCACTCCGTTATACTTCCTCCTCCGTTATACTTCCCCTACCATTTACTTCCCACTCCGTTATACTTCCCCTCCCATACTTCCCCTACGTTTTACGTCCCCTCCGTTATACTTCCCCCTCCTGTATAGAAACTTCTCTTTAAGGAAGTTTTCGTTGGAAGCTCTTCAAGCCAGTACTTTTTTAGGAAGAAAATTAGGAAGAGAATTTTACCAAGGACATCCCTCTGGTAGAAGACGATCCATTATTTTTACCTTGATACTTAAAAAAAGAGCTTTGTTCCAACTGCAGTTTGAAACTCCTGGAGCATGCGCAGAAGGATTTGGACGTCAAATTTGACTTCCTTCAAATCGTTTGTCCAATCTGAAGTCACCTGACGTCATATTTGACGTCCAAGTCCTTCATGCATGCTCCAGGAATTTCAAACCAGTTTCGAACTAAGGTTGAAACAAAGCTATCGTTTTTAAAAAAGATGAAAAACTATCACGTTGCTCTACTTAGAGGAAGTTCCCAGAGTAACTTTTTCATTATTTTTTTTATTTATTTATTTAATTGTATACAACAGTATGTTGGTTACAAAGGAAGGATGGAGTAACATTTAACACGATTTCGATTGCAATTTAGATTTAAATTTCGTACGTTTTTCACTAATTCTTTAGAATTCACAATTTCCTTATTTCACTAAAGAAAGAAGATTAAAAAAAAAATTAAACTTACAAAAAAGAAAATTTTACCTTTATAAAAATAAAAACATAAATCAAATTACAATCTTGTCTAGTTGAGGTATATGGCATTAATTGCCCTACTGATAGATATGACATTTTTTGCCGAATGGTCTCCTAGGAGGAGCTTCAAACATTCTTCTGGGAGGCCGATTCATAAGGTGGCATCTGAAAGAGGTCCTTAGTTTGCTGGGTCCATAGGGGACAAGCTATTAACACATGTACAAGATCGTTTGCCACGCCACAGCAACGGCAAGGGTCTTCGAATGAAACTACCCGGTTCACTCCATTCACTCTGAATTTTCCCATTTTCCTTCCACTAAGCCTGACTTGCGCGAAATTTCGGATTACTGAAAATGGAATTTTTATGTTCTTTAAGTAAGATTCGTCGGTGACCAGGAAATTATCGTAGACGCGACTAAATCTAAGTCCGGACAGCATTTGTTTATCGAGAGCCCTCAAATGTTCGGAAGACTTAATTAAAATCTCCGATCGCACCTTTTTGCTCGACAGCGATTCAATATTGTGCAGGTCAACCATGTTCCAGCAGCCCGTGTTGATTAGATGCTCTGCTAGCTGAGACACCCAGTTAAATTTTAGCTCATCTTTCCCCTCTAAGTGTCTGCTTAGGAGAGAACTTTTTCATTATCTTTTTTTCAGATATTCTATCAAAAGTAAATACCGACTAACAATCTTATTTAAATCTTCTGAACAATTTGGAGGATTTAAATATTAGGTACTAAGCGAAACTTAATTTCCTTGAGTGTTTCCTCTTGTTTAGATCGTTAATCTTCGGACAAAAGATAATTTCCATTGGCTAAGATCCCCTTCAGCGCTTCCTAATTAGCCAAATAGCATCTTCTCGAGCCTTCATACTTAATCGGACTGCCCTAATAAAACAATAGGCTCGATAGCTTATTTTTCTCATCACTGTTTTTCGAAGATTGCGTGATTCCCTTCGCTCAAATAAAAATCGCTAGGTCAATTAGTCTTTGAGGAAGCTTGTGCTTTAACTTTTTTTTTTATTTCTTTGTGTAAAAATTATTTAGGTAATAATAAAAATATAAATATTTATACATAGCTTATTACGTTGCTGAGAAACGGTTTTATTAAATGGAGGTAAGAAAGTTTTGCTCTCTTCCTTTTAAACAAATTAGATTCGCGTCAAGCAAAACGATAAGTTTTGTAAGCGTACATTATTTACTGTCGAACGGTTGTTTTATTCAATTAGCTAAAGTCCACTGTTTTCCTTCTCCCTTAACGAAATTAATCATCGTTTTAGTTACTTTCCAAATT
Source organism: Orius insidiosus (assembly GCA_014119065.1). Lineage (NCBI taxonomy): Eukaryota > Metazoa > Arthropoda > Insecta > Hemiptera > Anthocoridae > Orius > Orius insidiosus. Next base: position 42,108 of record JACGAQ010000634.1, on the reverse strand, counting down.
GTTTCTCAATCAGTCAAGTTTTAATTTAAGTTCATTAGAGGCGAATCGATAACCTGCCAATTCTTAACTTCAATGAACAGTTACCATGGTAACTTCTAAATCTATAAATAAATTCTATTTGGTGACCCTTTTTTTTCGCTTGGATTTCCGTGGTTGAAGCTTTGTAAAACCCATAGAAAGAAGTTAAGAGACTTTTAACTTCCTTAAAGAAGTTATTGTGACACCCTCCACGTCGGGTTTTTGGGGAAGGGTCTTCCAGACCCCGGAGGGTCAAATCGAATATTGATCTTACCGATCTCAACTTTGTCTGTGGTGCCGTCCGGCCGTCCGTAGCATTTTTCCGGAACACTTTACAGCCACAGTTTTCATCCGATTTTCAGCAAATTTTCACACAAACTTCTTTAGCCGGTGAACAAGAATTAACGAGGGCGATTTTTGAATTTCGAAAAAATGGCGGAGATATGTCTGTTTGAAATTTTAAAAAATTTGCTGCGGCCGAACCATTGCACAGTGCGGCAGCCTGTGGACAAAAGTCGAAAAATCAACTTTTTTTAAAACTTTTTAAACTAAAGTAATATTTCCATAATGACCTCAATGATACGGAACGGGAGCTTTTAATCCTATATTCTCCCAAAAAACTATAGATATCATGTTTGAAGTAGTGGTAGATCACATATCTTTCTGAATCAAACAGCAATTTGCAGTATGTAGTTTTATTTTCTACATTGAAGGTTTTATTAACTATTTTAAGGAATGGAAAGCGTCGAAGAAGGTAATTATTTTTCATTTATTATATTATTTATTATATATTGTTCTATTATATTATAATTATAATTATTAATATAATTATATAATTTTTAAATAATAATTTTCGTAACTACCTACGAAAAAATCCTTTTTTTAACTTTAAATTGAAATATCTCAAGTTCTTCTCAAAACATCCTGAGATTATGATATAATCTAATAAAACAACTATTAAACTTCATAAAACTGTCAACGTTTCTTGCTTTAAACTGCTTTGAACGTTTCTATGATTTTTTCTTTCAGAAAATCAGCTGCCGAAATTTTATCACATCTTCATAAGTTATCACTTTCCAGTTTCCATTTATTTTTTAAATTTTAATATAATTAGGTAATTACTACTAATTCCAATTGTAAATAATGAAATATTAATAAAAGTTTTAAACTTTTTCATTGTTTTCTTTAAAAAACCGTCATGAACATACTTTGGTCCACTTCGACCGTACAAGCGAAGCAAAATGCGGCCTTTTCTTAATGTAAGAGTGAAAAAAATACTTGTAAGAGTGAAACATCCGATTTAATTTAAACACATTCACACATTTTGTTTTGGCTTACATATTTAAGACCCCAGTGGGTCGTATCCGAGATCGTAATGCCATTTTTTTATGAAATCCATATCCCAAAGACTTTTGTCCACTTGAGCCATATGGTTGCCGCACTGTGCATTGGTCTGATTTTCACCAAATTTTCACCAATTACTCCTTATATTTTTAAGAATTTTTGGTGTAAAAAAATTGCCACTTTTTAATTATTATTTTTTTTAGTAGGGAGAAATTTCAAACTTATACCCATTACGAGAGGCACATCCCTAGGCCAAAGAGCCCATAATTTCTACCTGACACTTGGAAAAATTTTCGAAAAAAAGAAGTTGAAAAATTATTTTAAAAAAAGCGCAAATTTAAAAAAAAAAACGGAAAATTTTCGAAAAAAAAAAACACTCGGAAAATTAAAAAAAAAAAACTTCCCCTCCATTATACTTCCCCTCCCTTATACTTCCCTCTCATTTATACTTCCCCTCCATTATACTTTCCCCTCCCATATACTTCCCCCTCCGTTGTACGTCCCCTCCGTTATACTTCCCCCTCCTATATTGTTACTTCTCTTTAAGGAAGTTTTCGTTGGAAGCTCTTCAAACCAGTACTTTGTTTCGTGAAGTATTTTTAGCTCTTTAGCATGAAACTCAAAGCGCTCCATGAAAAATCAAATAATTTTATTAAAACAACTATAATCGACACATCATTCTCTGGAATTTTCAAATTTATGAATTCTTCACTGAATTTTGCGACGTTTCAAGTCTAGTAGGGATAGAAATGCTGTTCGCGTGTACTTATACACAATGCGTTTTCATGAATTTAATTTTCTAAAATTAATTAAGGGTTGTATTATAGAAAGCACCTTTGTTCCAGAGCGAAGCATGGACGGTTACCGGATATCCGAGGATCAGAGAGAGTAAGTTGACGATTTATGTTTATTCATGTCTCATTAATACTCATGTTTCATTAATCTATAATTATTGTTCACTTTAATCAAAGGAAAAATTTGGTATTCTCGCATGATCAACACTACGTCAACACGGTACATATTATTAAGTTAATTTTCCATGAATACAGGAGGTGTAGGGGAGGGTCCCATGAGTATCCCACATAAAAACCACCCAAACACGGATTTTCTCGGTTTTTCGCTTGTATCTCCTAAACGGTACGTCTTAGCCAAAAAATATTTAAGTTAAAAATGAAAGCTGACTAAATTTACTATACATTTGATTCAATAAAATTTTTTGTGTGATCAACGGCTCCCGTGCTACACGGCGGCGAAAAACGGTCCCATGAGTATCCCACATAAAAACCCCCCAAACACGGATTTTCTCGGTTTTTCGCTTGTATCTCCTAAACGGTACGTCTTAGCCAAAAAATGTTTAAGTTAAAATTAAAGCTGACTAAATTTTCTATACATTTGGTTCATAAAATTTTTTGTGTGACCAACGGCTCCCGTGCTAACGGCGGCGAAAAACAGTGCAAAAAAAACGAAACTTTTTTGAATCGTTTTTCGGCGCCCATTAACTCGGTAACCGTTCATCCTATCATTAAGGTTGGCATCCGCCACTCAGAACCCCTAACTCAGATAAAATTTTCCGCTTTCAGTTTAACGATTCGATTTGGTAGTCAAAGAACAAAGTGTCAGACTCGAGTATCAATTTACATTTACACAAAAGGACGTCTCTCAATTACTCAATTCAAATATTTTATTGAACGGAAATGTTTGCCCTTTTCGACAAAACATCGAATTGATTATTTAACGTAAAGTTCAATGGTTTGAAAAAAAGAACAATAGCGACCTTACAAAACGTAAATATTTAACGGGAGGGTTACGAATTTCATACTCCGGCCAATATCCAGTGAAAATGCGGTCAGAATAAGATATTTTGATTTTAGTTTGGTTATGCGGGTAACTGATACCCAGTCGGCTTTATAGGGTTGATTCCATTACGATTCAGGTCCGAGTAGAATCTTCCTAAACTAGTTCATCATCATCAAACAAAAAGAAAACTTCTTAAAGTGATATAAATGATCTTTTTCACCGTCTCACGGCGAAAATTTTTCAATTTTAACTTTTTCAATCGCATCAATCGCCTCCTTTCAAACCTGACATTTCTTAAGCAATCTTTTCCTTTTCTTTTTGTAAGACAAAGTACCCCCTGGACGCCAAAACCACTCCAGGATAAAACACAATAAAAGTCGTAACTTTACGTGAATTTTGGTATTATAACACCCTAAAATTTAGATATAATAATTTAAATTAACCGAAACGAAAGTGAAAAATATTAATTGGAGGCGTAAAATGGGAACTGTGTTTGACAGAAAAGTGAGAAATTTTGTGGAGAACCCGTTGTCACCTGAGGTGAAAGCTTTTAAAACATCAGCCTCTCCACCAACGAGTCAAAAACATGTTTCAGAAGTCTTCACGTTCTAAACTAAAAATGTTTTTATGCAGTATTTTCATGTTTTACTCCAATAATAATATAAAATGCTAAACTTGGTTGCAATGTAAATTAGCATTATCATGAAGAAACCCCTCTTTGCTATTTCATGGGAATATTAACTTCATTTTATTGTAAAGTAAAAACCCAATTAAGTTAAAGTTAGATCAAGGCTTTTTTCATACATCACTCAGAATTGATAAAAACTGCCTAAAAAAGTACCTTTTAAAAAACTGCCTTCAAAGAACCCTTTAAATGGCTTTTTTTAACTTCCTGAAGAAGTTATTATTTTACCCTCCTTTTTTTGCAGGACTAAATAATTTGCCGTAAAATTGCTGGTCCACGCTAGTTGGGACACCCTGTTATTGGTAGTTACCGTCGGGACCCCAAATTAGTACTTTCTATCTCTCCCTCAACAAAATTACCGAGGAGTCTTATTCACAGGGGTAGCCCACAAACTCAATAATCCCCCTTTGATGGAGAGGATAAAAAATTATGAGATAGAGCTCTATTGTGGTTTAAACTGTTTATATCCTTTACTTTGTCAGTCCTGAAATAATTAACCTTCCAAAGAATCAAATGATTTGCCTTAGGAAAGGAAATTTTGAGACAGTGAGGGGAGAAGATGGAAAAGCTAGAGCTTTGATTATCGTAAATGAAGTTAAAAAAAGAATTTTAAGAATGTGGAATAATGAAAACCTACTATCAAATCTCAGAACGGGAAAAAACATGGGGGTGTCACAATAGCATCTTTTGTGGTTGAGGAAGTGAAAAAAAAAACGCCTTTTTACTCTCACTTAGCAATAATTGCAATGGAATTAACAGTAAGTTATAGCATTTTATGGGGAAAAAAGGGTAATTCAAAAATACTGAAATTAATACTTCCCCTCCTTTATACTTCCTCCTCCTTAAACTTCCCCTCCTTTGTACTTCCCCCCTACTTAATACTTCCTCCTCGTATACTGTTCCTTCTGTTGAAAGTTTTCGATGGACGCCCTTCAAACTAACACATTTTGTGTTCCTTTACCTGTGCTGTTGTCTCGGTATCTTTCAAAGGTAGTGATTTTGTTCAGGTCGTAGAACATGGCAGATCCGAACACAACAGACTCATATCATCGATTACTTTATGAGGTAGGTTTAAAATATTTGAGTCCTTTGCAGCCGACGCATTCAGATTAGTTTCGTCACGAATACATCGATTCATGAGTTTACTTTCTAACCTGACTAACCGGACCATACCGCCGGAAACTTTGCTTCAAAAACAAGAGATCGCAGCACTTTCGCCCTAAAAATACTTTCCTATATTTGAGCACTAAAAATAGTCGGAAAATTTTTTTGCAAAAGCTCGTTTTCTTTATTTTGTTAATTTTGATTGTCTAGACGGTCTTGGAACAGTTTTTTCCGAAAATGTTTTCTTTTGTAAAATGGAAAACTTACTTTTCGACTGAAACATTTTTCCATAATTTTCTTAGAAAAATAAAATTATTGGGATGTGGGGGAATTTAGTGAGTCGGGGGAATGCGAAACATTTTCTCGTTTATCTTTTCTGCGGGCACGCACACCACCCGCAAACGAGTTATTTTCTTTTGGTTCGGGTTAATTTCAAGCTAATATTATTCACATTATGAATAATATTGGCAATTTTAGGTAGATCTCCTTATTTCTCTCTCTCATTTTACATTTTTCAAAGAATTCCTGCTGTATATCTTCTTAGCGTAGGTATGTATGTATGTACTAGCACGCATTTAAAAATTATTAGGTGTACAAAATGAAACTCGGCTAAAATCTACAAAATTCCAATTTACCCTGTGGCCGAGCTTCATTTTGTACACCTAATAAATAAAAATTGTAGGAAATTTAATTTTCTATAAATTTGTAGTTAGTTATTTTTTTCTAGCATGCACCATTTCGGAAAATAATTTTTTTTAAAATAAATTTATCTTGAATACAGTGCGTCCTAGAGAAAAAATTAATAGAATAAAAATTAAAGAAAATTAAATTTCCAACAGAATTTATTTAGTGCATTTTTTCAATATCTGTAACGGTTTACGATTTACAAGCCTTTAAAAATTAACCTTCTTAATGGTTATATTTCAATAACCTTCTTACACGGAGAAGGTCAACTTTTGATGGACTTTAACGCCTAAAATGTTTAAAATTTTGAAAAAATGAACTACTAGGTGTACAAAATGAAACTCGTCTAATTTCTTCAAATTCAAATTTACCCTGTGAGTTTCATTTTGTACACCTAATAGGTAAATCATCCTTAACTCTTTCTTCGATTGTTGATGTTATGCGGGACAGGGGGCTGTAACCGGCCAAGGGGTTCTGGTACTTGGCAAGGGATTTGAATTTGACTGGGATTCAAGTGCATTTCCGTTCTACGAAACAAAAAAAGTCAACCTAAATTCTACCTTTTAGCCCCTACTGGGCATTTTAGACACTTTCTCCGATTTCCAGGGCTCCAATTTGGCAAATGTGTAAAAAGAACATCTTTTAAATTATTGGTCCCAAAGAAAAGTTTTCCTTTTTCCAAAGGAAAACTTTTTCGGAAAAACTGCTCCCAATACCGCCTAGACATTCCCAAAATAACGACAATGAGCTTTTGTAAAATAATTAGCGACGATTTTTAGTGCTCAAATATAGGAAAGTAATTTTAGGCACTAATAAAAAAGTGTACTAACGTTACCCTGGATGAAGGAATTAAAACTAAGCTCTTTTACTCCTTTCAAAGTTGAAATAGCTTAAGAGGAGCGATGAAAGAGGAAATTAAAAAATACTTTGTTTTTAATATTTTTTGAACGTTTGAAAGCAAATTTTCTTTTGTTCGACTCTAATAAATTGGTTTTTTTTTTCTTTTCTTGATTATGCAGGAGCTGAAATGCGCTGAGCTTCTCAAAGAGGAAGGTGAAAAAGAAGGTTATTGTTCGAGATCTTGGGATGGGGTATTATGCTGGCCTCCTTCTTCTCCGGGAAAAGCTTATTTGGAATGTTTCGACGAACTACATGGAATCAATACGACACCTCTCGTAAGTTAAATACGTGTAGAAGGCCATAAAATGAAACTCGTCATTAAAAAATAAAAAAAAATTTAATTGTCATTTAAAATAACAACTTTTAATTATCTTTCAAAATTCAAATTAAAAAAAAGTAGAGACTTCACTAAGGGTCTTTTTTTTTTTTTTTTTTTTTTTTTTCCACTAATCGAATCAGGTAAATTTAATAATCAAAGAAATTTTTAATGGATGCATAGGAGAATTTGTCATGCGCAACTACAAAAACCGCTGTACCTCCTTCAAAAATGGAGATAGCGATTTCGGACCAAAAGTAAAAGTTCTTGAAAAATGCTCTACTTTTCATTTCTGAAATAAAAAATTGGGGTTTTAATTTGAAAAAGGAAGTTAGCGACGACATCTCGTGATGCAGAACGTGAAGAAGCATGAATTGGTAATAGAATCTTCGGACAAAATAAGCGGAATTAAAAAAAAAACGACTCCTAGGTCAATTTTAACGGATTTTAGCGCAAAAAACGCTAAAATTTGACATTTTTTAAAAGTTGATCAAAATTGTCATATGAGTACTCAAATCTACTTGAAATTTTGCGTAGATTACGAATCTGAGATAAAAAATGGGGTTCCCATTTGAAATACGAAGTTAGGGTGTGTCTGAGACACCCTGTATATCCAGGCGCAAAAAGGCGTTATAGCGCAGATTCTCGGCATAAAAAGGCGCTATAGCCCAGATTTCGTCATAAATAGGAGCTATAGAGCAGATTCTCGGCATAAAAAGACGCTACAGCGCAGATTCTCGGCATAAAAGGCGCTACAGCGCAGATTCTCGGCATAAAAAGGCGCTATAGCGCTGATTCTCGGCATAAAAGGCACTATAGTCTCTAAGGTCGATTTTAACGGATTTTAGCGTAAAAAACGCTAAAATTTGACATTTTTTAAGGTTGTAAAAAATGGTCATATGTATAGTCAAATCAACATGAAATTTTGCGTAGATCACGAATCTGAAATAAAAAATAAGGATTCTCAGTTAAAATAACGAAGTTAGGTAGTGTCTGGGACACCCTGTTATCCAGACGCATTTTAAACTACACCTTCAAATTCTTTGATTTAAATTAAGGGGGGTTTACATTTAACTTTTTTCATAAAACCACTTTTTAACGCTCTCCCAGACGTATGCCATGTGTTTCCGGACACCCTGTATAACGATCTCAACTTTTGCTATTAAAAGTTACAGAGGGAGAAAGAATGAAAAAAACGGATATTCCACGACCGGTTTCGGCGTAATACGCCTCATCAGGTGGACTATTTCCTTATTTTTCATTCTCCTGCACTTTTTATAAACGGATAGTTTGTCCACCTTCCCGCAGTGTCCATAATACCGTCTAATGAAAGTCAAGTAAAAAGTGTAGGAGAATGAAAAATAAAAAAATAGTCCACTGATGAGGCGTATTACGCCGAAACCGGTCGTGGAATATCCGTTTTTTCTTTCTTTCTCCTCTGTAACTTTTAATAGCAACAAATACACGTTCTCTATTTGCGCGATTACGCATAAGCCAAAAACCTTGTAGTAAAAAAGATCTCAACTTTTCTTTTTTGTATACCTCCTTTTCCACAACTCCCTTTGCACAAATCCAGCCCTTTATTATTAACGTAAGTTGAAGATTCAGTCGAGATTTATAGCGTAATAACCATTATATCAGTTCGATATCTGTCATAGGTTTCAATGGTAACGTCGCGGATTTCGTTCTTAATAATTCTTGAAAGGGGTATAATCTGATATAACGGAGCCATAACAGGTGGTTTCTCCTCAACGCTCCGATTGGTAATTGATTTCTCAAGAGACCCTCAACATCTCAGTCAAACTACCCTACAACCTCATCCCACCCATAAAAGCTGTTTAGAATTTACGACGTCAATTACACGCACTAAAATCGCGAATTATTTTGCTTAAGCTTCTGAAGTATTGTATCTCCACGTCATTGGGTGAGTTTTCTTCACGATAATTTCCTTCCTTTCCTTCCTGATTTTTCTTCCCATTTTGAAATTGCTTTTTTTAATGTCGTAGGCCGGCTATAGGAGTTGAGATTCGGGCTTAGACGAGGGAATGTCGCGGGTGTCAAAAGCAGGTGTGGGTGGGGAAGCGATTGCCTCAAGGGGTAAACAAGCCGCTCACTTTGATTGTCCGAACCAGAGATTACGAATCTACCAGCGTTCGAACCCAAAAGGTCAATCACGCGTAAATACGCTTTCAATTCACAATTTCCTCTTTAATATTGTGAGAACGGCCCGGGGGGGGGGGGGGGGGGCTTGTTGTAATTCTAAACGATAAATTTTCCTCATAGAATTTTTGCCCGTCGGAACGAAGAACCAGAAATACGGGGTTTCCGGAAACACGCGTCTGGGAGAGGGTTAAAGAGTGGTTTTATGAAAAAAAAAAAAAAAAAAAAAAAAAAAAAAAAAAAAAAAGTGAAATTTGAACCCCCCTTAATTTAAATCAAAGAATTTGATGGTGTAGTATAAAATGAGCCTGGATATACAGGGTGTCCCCAACAGAACCTAACTTCCTAATTTCAAATGAGAACCCCTATTTTTTATTTCAGATTCGTAATCTACGCAAAATTTCAAGTAGATTCGACTATTTGATGACCATTTTCGACAACTTTAAAAAATGTCAAATTTTAGCGTTTTTTGCGCTAAAATCCGTTAAAATCGGCCTAAGACTAAAACCCCCTAATTTAAATCAAAGAATTTGATGGTGTAGTAAAATGAGCCTGGATATACAGGGTGTCCCCAACAGAACCTAACTTCCTAATTTCAAATGAGAACCCCTATTTTTTATTTCAGATTCGTAATCTACGCAAAATTTCAAGTAGATTTACTATTTTTATGATCTTTTCGACAACTTTAAAAATTGTCAAATTTTAGCATTTTTTGCGCTAAAATCCGTTTAAATCGGCCTAAGAGACTCATTTTTTTTATGCCACTTATTTTGTTCCGAAGATTCCAACTGTCACAAATTCATCTTCACATTCTGCATCACGAGATTTCGTCGCAAACGGCCTTTTTTCAAGTTAGAATCCAAATTTCTTACTTCAGAAATGAAAATTAGCGATTTGTTAACGGAATTTTAATTTTTTATACACAAACACAAAAGACGCTGTAGCTCTTTCAAAATTTGTGGTCCGAAAGAAAAACTCTTTCAATAACCGCTAATTTTCATTTCTGAACTAAAAATTTGGTTCTAACTTCAAAAAAGGCCGTTAGTGACGAAATCATATGATGCAGAATGCGAAGATGCTCGAATTTTTCAAAGTTGGAATCATCGGAAAAAAATAAGTGGTAAAAAAAAGAGTCTCTTAGGCCGATTTTAACGGACTTTTGCGCAAAAAACGCTTAAATTTTACATTTTTTAAAGTTTCGAAAATGGTCATAAAAGTAGTCAAATCTACTTGAAATTTTGCGTAGATTACGAATCTGAAATAAAAAATAGGGGTTCTCATTTGAAATAACGAAGTTATGTTGTGTCTGGGACACCCTGTATATCCAGGCGCATTTTAAACTACACCATCAAATTCTTTGATTTAAATTAAGGGGGGATTTACATTTAACTTTTTTCATAAAACCCTTTTAACGCTCTCCCAGACGTATGCCATGTGTTTCCGGACACCCTGTATACCAAATTTTAGCGTTTTTTGCTCTAAAAACCGTTAAAATTGACCTAAGAGACTTTTTTTTAATTCCTCTTCTTTTTGTCCGAAGATTCTTACCATCACAAATTCAAGCATCTTCGCATTCTGCATCACGAGATGTCGACGCTAAAAGTTAAACCCCAATTTTTTATTTCAGAAATGAAAATTAGCGGTTTTTTAAAAGATTTTTTCTTTCAGGTCATAATTTTTGAAAGATCTCAGCGTCTTTTCTAGTTGTGCATAAAAAAAAATTCTTTAAAAAACCGCTTATTTTCATTTCTGCCTGATATAAGAAGGCCTAAACCCCTTTAGCCTCAATGCTTTCTCTGATTCAAAAAACTGGGCGTATGATCTTCCTGTCAAATAAGAAAAAAAGCAGGTTTATGGCAATTCAATCAGCACTGGGAAAACAATGCGGCGAACTCTAATAAATTATCGAGTTGGGTCAATTTCGCAATGTTTGGGCAGCGCACACATAACAGGAACAATATCCGTGTATTTCCTAAATAAACTTTTTTTAAAAAATTTCACCGTCTGAGCATGAAACCTTTAAAATGGAGAAGGCAGTGACTGATTTTTCTCCCCAGAAAACGCTTCGAGGTGGTGTTACCTGAACGAAACTTGGGCCAACTATTCCGACTACACGAAATGCAGCGACCTTGGGAACGACAGAATCGTTTTCGAGGACGGAATCGAAATCACGACGATGATCTACTCGGTCGGATACGCACTTTCGTTAATCGCTTATCGTTGGCCGTCTACATATTTATTTATTACAAGTAAGTTTTTACCATCTACCTCTCAAGGCTTTTTTGCAGGCGGCCGTTATAAAAGCAGTGGGATAAGGGGTCCATTTTGACCCTGACTTATTATTAGGTGTACATAATGAAACTCAGCCACAGGGTAAATTTGAATTTTGTAGATTTTAGCCGAGTTTCATTTTGTACACCTAGTAGTTCATTTTTTCAAAATTTTAAACATTTTAGGCCATCAAAAGTTGACCTTCTCCGTGTAAGAAGGTTATTGAGTATAACCATTAAGAAGGTTAATTTTTAAAGGCTTGTAAATCGTAAACCGTTAAGATATTGAAAAAATGCACTAAATAAAATCTGTTGAAATTTAATTCTCTTTAATTTTTATTCTATTCATTTTTTTTAGGACGCACTGTTTTCAAGATAAATTTATTTTTAAAAAAAATTATTTCCGAAAATGGTGCATCCTAGAAAAAATAATTAAGTACAAATTTATAGAGAATTAAATTTCCTACAATTTTATTATTAGGTGTACAAATGAAACTCAGCCACAGGGTAAATTTGAATTTTGTAGATTTAGCCGAGTTTCATTTGTACACCTAGTAGTTATTACTAAGGGGTCAAAATGGACCCCTTATCCCAATTTTGCCGAAAAAATTATTAACCTACATACCTATTTTTTTCAGCCTCTATTTTGTTATTAATTATTTATTATTAGTATGTATGTTTGCCACGATATTCTCGTTCCCTTGAAAACCGCTCTCGAGAGTTAGGTCGACTAAATCTGCGTTTGTGTAAATATTAAAGGAATCTGCAGGGACAGAGGAAAATCTCCCGACAATTGAGTGTACAAAAGGAGGTAGAAGAGAATGAGCAATGTTTTGTACATAATGAATCCTCTAGTCTGAGTTTCTGAATATGGTAATACAGGATGTCTCTCTCCTACCCCCCCCCTTCGCAAATTTTCCCACTTGTTTAAACCCCGGCTTAGCGACTGGAAAATTAGACTTCATGACTGCTAACCCTCAAATTCTTTCCATTATAAAATTCATAGAATGGTATTTTATTTTTATTTTATTTTAACATTTTATAGATCTAGGACCTTTTCTTTTTGGTCGATTTTTTTTCTTTGAAATCTATTTTTCTTTTGTTTTCTTCTATTACTTCCTTAAAGAAATTATTAGGTGTACAAAATGAAGCTCAGCCACAGGTTAAATTTGAATTTTGTAGATTTTAGCCGAGTTTCATTTTGTACACCTAGTAGTTCATTTTTTCAAAATTTTGAACATTTTAGGCGTTAAAGTCCATCAAAAGTTGACCTTCTCCGTGTAAGAAGGTTATTGAAGTATAACATTAAGAAGGTTAATTTTTAAAGGCTTGTAACTCGTAAACCGTTACAGATATTGAAAAAATGCACTAAATAAAATCAGTTGGAAATTCAATTCTATTTAATTTTTATTACTTATTCATTTTTTCTCACTGTTTTCAAGATAAATTTATTTTAAAAAAAAATTATTTTTCGAAAATGGTGCATCCTAGAAAAAAATATTAAGTACAAATTTATAGAGAATTAAATTAAACTCAGCAACAGGTAAATTTAAATTTTGTAGATTTTAGCCGAGTTTCATTTTGTACACCTAATATTTTTATTTTTGTTTGTTTCAGAGACTTAAGATGTCTGAGAAATACAATTCATACAAATCTCATGTGTACTTATATTCTCGCTGATTTTATGTGGATACTCAATTTTTCATTACAGGTAAAATAAAATAATTTACTGTTGATCCTTTTTTTAAGCCCCGGGTTTACATAAGCACGATAACAGCCGTAATTTTCCGGGTTTTTCCTCAATGGACGGTTAACTTCCGAAATCGGCCTACAGGTTCTGGTACTTTGCTTACGGCCTTTACCGCAATGTCCATAATATTTTGTTCGCTATTTCAGCTCATATCTTAATAACGCATTTTTTATGGCCTTAACTTTTGTTACCTGGAAGTCATTTTTTGACTCTTTAAAACTGTTTTCCACCTTCGTTGTTCATTTATTTTGTCCATAATCAACGGTAGTTCGGAGGACACTGTCATTTTTCCTTTAGTTACTTTCCACTTCGTTAATAGTTTCAAATACCGATCTCAACTTTGTCTGTAGTTCCGGCCGGCCGTCCGGAATTTTTTCCGGAACACTTTACGCCACAGTTTTCACCACACAAACAATCTTCCTCATTCAATCTGAAAGTGACTAGAGCGAGTTTTGAATTTCGAAAAATGGAGATACGCTCGTTTGAAATTCGGATGATTTATATCGTTTTTAAAAAATTTGACCTTTTAGTCCATTCTACCGTAGAGCCATTATTTTTTATTGTACAGTTTGTTACAGATGTCGATGCAGACTGACGTCGTTTCTTGCGTTTTACTTGTCGTCCTACTTCATTACTTCCATCTGACCAATTTTTTCTGGATGTTTGTCGAAGGTGAGAAAAAAAAGTTAATATTTTTGTCAACATTTCATCCATCATCTCCCGTCAAATTCTCCCTTTAATGCCGTCTTTATCAACGCATTTTTCTGTCAAATTAGTTAAGTATATTACACAGTGCAGGGGACGGCCTAATTCATTCCAACGTTTTCCCTTTCTTTTTTTTATATGTTATATAATTAACTTAAAATGAGTTTGATAGACACTAATTAATTGAATTTAGTTAACGCTATATTTACAACCTTTTAGATAAAATTAAGGGGGGAAAATATGTTGAGTTTTTCATGCCATTTAGTTTACGTTCATCGGGCATTATGATGATAGATACCAACTATGCAATGTCTAATTTTATTTTTAGGTCTTTATCTTTACATGTTGGTTGTGGAGACATTTACGAGGGAAAACATAAAACTTAGAGCTTATTTGGCTATCGGATGGGGTAAGTTCCTCGAGTTTTTTCAAGGTACTTTTTGTTTTCACTTTTTTTCGCTTTCTTTCTTCGGAGTTAGAAACATTGATGATGGGAAAAGCTACCAATATGCGAGTTTTGCTCATCGGTTATCCTCAAGTTGGGGCTCTCAATTTTTTATTTTCACTGTGAACCTATCTCCGAGAGCTTTGGTGGATACAGCGGGAAGCTGGAAACAAACCGTCTCCCTAAAGCTCACCGCCGCCACCGTTCTCCAAGAGATAGAGCCACTCACCACCTCATCCCGCTGTATCCACTAAAGCTCTCGGAGATAGTTCACAGTGAAAAATGATTGTGATAGAGGGAATAGCTCACCTGACGACGCTTTTTAAGCCGAAACGCGCCGTGAGATACCCGTTATCACAGTCATTTCTTCCTCTATTATTGGTTTATTATTTGATAAATCGGTTATGGTTAATGGTTGTGTCTAGCCAAAGCCAATAAAAAGCTACCTCGTTGGTCCCTCGTTCATTAGAGATTCTAACCAATCAACGCGCCCGTTTTTAGAGGGAGTACACGAGAATGGAGAATCCTAAGGGATCTGAATTTTAAATTGAATTCTCCACAATTAAACGCTGATGTCCCAATTAGGGGTGTAACGAATAATTTCCCGCCCTCTCAAATTAAATAACTTGTTTATGTAATTTCTCAAACCAAGAAAACTGGACTTTCTAAATTTTAATTTACGCTCTTTTTCAAGTAAAAGAATCCACGGGGAAAAAACAACGAAACTTTTAGGTGGATTTTAACTTCCTTAAAGAAGTTATTGTGATACCCTCCATGACGGGTTTTGGGGACCCCGGAGGTTCAAATCTAATATTGATGTTTACCAATCTCAACTTTGTCTGTAGTTCCGACCGCCCTTCGTAGGTTTTCTTGCGTCTTCACTTCAACGTCTTACCTTTCTTGTCGGTGCTTCATTTCTATGTTCCCTATACTTCTCCCTCCGTCACACTTCCCCTCCCTATACTTCCCCCTCCTTTATTCTTCCCCCTCCGTTATACTTTCCCTCCTTTATACTTCCCCTTCCTATGTTTTTACTTCTCTTAAAGGAAGTTTTCGTTGGAAGCTCTTCAAACTACATAGTACATTTTATTAGTAGTAGCCATACAGAACTACACTTCCCCTCCCTTATACAAAACGCGAAGATCCTATCAAATTTGGTGAAAATCGGATAAAATTGCGGGAAAAACCGGCCGATAAACAGAACTCAGACAGAAAAGAAATGAGCGCTCCGAGTACAAAGGCGAACTCACAAAACGTAGCTTCGAGATATTCGCATTTTAAAGTTTTATGTTACGGGCGAACTCAACAGAAAAGTCATGCCCTGGAATGGGAAAAGGAGTGGGGGTTGTGGACTAGGATGTGGTGTTCGCCCTTCGTACCCGCTCGGATCTAGGAACGCGGTAGCGTTCCGCCCCGCCAAGCAACACCCAGTCCGAAGACGTCAGAAAACGGTACCTACCAAGTGTATGTTTACTGGACGTCAAGATTTGCGTTTTTCAGGTATCTGGATCTCGGCTCCCTGTGGACCGATCGACTTGAAATTTGCTACAGATTTACTTTGATATGATATGAGTAAACGCTGAAAATTTCAAGTCGATCGGTCCACAGGGAGCCGAGATATATAAAGTCTGAAAACCCGGTTTTTCGCCTTTACCGTGTTCTTCTTCTTATTCAGCTAGACAAGGCTACAGCCTCTCCTAGCGCACCGATTGACTTGAAATTTTGCACAGAGCTTCCTTTCACTTGAGCCAGTGCCTTTTGAAAGATTTACCCCGAAATCTTAACTTAAAAAAAAGTTAGGAACAAAAACTGAAATTTTAGGGTAATTTAGCCACTTTAACGGGTACACAGCCTGGAGACAAGACCAATCGACTTGAAATTGTGCACAGAGCTTCCTTCTGAGTTTAGCAATGAGGACGAGTATAGTAATGAGGACGGATTTCGGAATGGGTCATCCAGACCCCTCAGGGTCAATTTGACCAGTGATCATTGTCTGTGGCGCCGGCTGTACACCCGATTACACCATAAGGTCGAATTTCGGAAATGGGTCTTCCAGACCCTTGGGGTCAATTTGACCAGTGATCATTTTTCGATCGTCAGTTAGTCTGAGGCGCCTTCTGTACATCCGATTTACACCAGAGGTGTAGCCCATTAAAAAAAATTTAGGGACGAAAACTGAAAATTTCTTTGACGGGCCTGAACAAAAGGACCATTCGAATTAACAACGCGCGGTTCTTTTAGGAGTTTTACGATTCATTTGAATTTAAACTACAAAAAGATATGATATCCTCACAAAAAACACCCCGTGTAAAAAACACCCCGCCTCGCAAAAATCCTTTTACATCAGCCGGAAAAAGTTGTGATATCAACTTCCCCGCCCTCAAATGAGCGAGAAGAGTCGATACGCCCGAGTGGTAGGTACGATGATGTGAGAAGCATGATGCCCGTGCTCCCGTTTTCAATGCTCCCCTTGGCGGCATCGCGAAATGTTGTTTACAGGGACGTAGTTAAGACGTGCTGTGCGTTCTTCGGGAAAAATCGTTATGATTCAAACACTCAGACATACGTAGATGAAGGCGTAGGTCATGTGTGAGTACGGGGGGGGGGTATGTGTATGTATGTATGGGGTGTATACTAGTGATTAGTTAGGAACTCAGTGATAACACAGTAATTCTTAAGCGTTCCAGGACGTTCCAGGGCTTGATAAATAACGGCAATCACTGATACAAAGCATTTCGCGATGCCGCCAAGGGGAGCATTGAAAACGGGAGCACGGGCATCATGCTTCTCACATCATCGTACCTACCACTCGGGCGTATCGACTCTTCTCGCTCATTTGAGGGCGGGGAAGTTGATATCACAACTTTTCCGGCTGATGTAAAAGGATTTTTGCGAGGCGGGGTGTTTTTTACACGGGGTGTTTTTTGTGAGGATTAGTACTAGCCATAGAGAAACTACACTTCCCCTCCCTTATACTTCCCCTTCCTTATACTTCTCCTCCCTTATAATTCCCCCTCCTTTATACTTTCCCTCCCTTCGTTATACTTTCGTTCCCTTATACTTCCCCCTCTGTATAGGACCACTGACTTAAACTTCCCCTCCCGTATACTTCCCCCTCCTTTATACATTCCCTCCCTTCGTTATACTTTCGTTCCCTTATCAACTTTGGAACATGGAACTTTAAATGGAGGTGGGTAGGAAATTTTTGAGTTTGGCAACCTGATAATACAATATTATGCATTATTGTTTTTGACGTTTAATTAGCTATTCATTTATTACTACTATTGCATATTATATTAATAATTTCTTTTTAAAATAGAGATTCTTTGAACAAAGAAATTTTTAGATTCCCTTTGGGAATACACATTTTTACACAAAAACGAGTCTCTGGAGTGAAAAAAAAGAACAAAAAACGTGCTTGGGTTCAACACGTGGAAGTAAAATATCAAAAAGAATAAGAATTTTTTTTTCCCCCTTTTGTCAGCTAAGAAAGAAAAAAAACCCCCCGTTTCGATGAATTCTAAAAGGGTTTATTGCTTTGTGAGATCCCTATAGGCAAGCGTATTTTTGGCGGTGGAGCTTCATGAAAAAAGAAATATTTCCAATACTAAATGAATTTTTTTTTCTATTCGCCCACGAATATTTTGATCGCTTTTCAAAATATTTTTAATCATAAAGAAAAATGAAAATTAAATAATAAACGAGAAGACGACTCAATACTTTTCTTTCCTCCAACTACTAAGGGAAGATCCTATCAAAATTTGGTGAAAATCGGATAAAATTTCGGGAAAAAACCGGCCGATAAACAGAACTCAGACAGAAAAGAAATGAGGCGCTCCGGGTACGAAGGGCGAACTCAACAAAACGTATTTTCGAGATATTCGCATTTTAAAGTTTTATGTTACGGGCGAACTCAACAGAAAAGTCATGCCTGGAATGGGAAAAGGAGTGGGAGTTGTGGACTAGGATGTGGAGTTCGCCCTTCGTACCCGCTCGGATATCGCAGTTAGAGCTTTGCCGCATATCGGTTCTTACGTATTTAAAGGGGAAAAAAGGGCGAACTCAACATAAAAATTATATGGTGTATTCACCAAGAGCTCTAGAATCTGAAAATGAAAAAAAAAAATTTGTCCGATGTTGAGTTCGCCCTTCGTACCCAGAGCGCCTCAAATCTACCTTTTGAAAAAAATTTTCACTTTCCTCTCCTTACAATTTTCCACTCCTTCTCTTTAAGGAAGTTCCCGTCGGGGCCGGCTCCAGACTTAAAATGTTTCCCTCCTTTGAAGAATACTTGTATGTACGTTCGGTTTTATTCATATGCGTTTTTTGGTTATTTTTCTTCTGTGATAAATATTTGATGATGCATTCCCTGAATATTAGGTTACATTCTTTTTTACTTGGAATAACATTTGTTAAAATTCTCGAGATTTTTCCTTTCCCGACGATAAAATAAGGAAAAACGAAACTGGGTTATCTAATACCTTACTTTAAAACCATTTGCAATTACAAACCCTACGGAGAACACCGTTCAACATAACGCATTTCACCCTAAAGCAGATGAACCTAAAAAATCTGCGTTTTGACATATTAGGTGTACAAAATGAAACTCGGCTAAAATCTACAAATTCAAATTTACCCTGTGTCTGAGTTTCATTTTGTACACCTAATAAATAAAAATTGTAGGAAATTTAATTCTCTTTAAATTTGTACTTAATTATTTTTTTCTAGGATGCACCATTTTCGGAAAATAATTTTTTTTTTAAATAAATTTATCTTGAAACAGTGCGTCCTAGAGAAAAATGAATAGAATAAAAATTACATAGAATTGAATTTCCAACAGATTATATTTAGTGCATTTTTTCAATATCTGTAACGGTTTACGATTTACAATCCTTTAAAAATTAACCTTCTTAATGGTTATATACTTCAATAACCTTCTTACACGGAGAAGGTCAACTTTTGATGGACTTTAACGCCTAAAATGTTTAAAATTTTGAAAAAAATGAACTACTAAGTGTACAAAATGAAACTCGGCTAAAATCTACAAAATTCTTTACCCTGTGGCTGAGTTTCATTTTGTGCACCTAATAAAAAATCTTTAGTTCACCATAATGCGTTTCGGCATAATGCGATTGAACATGAACCTTTCAAAAGTTTAAAAATTTTGAGCATATTCCATTTAAACATTTAAACATTCGACATAAAAACAGTGCAAGTCACCGTAACGCTTTTCACCATAAAAGCCTCTCTTTAAACTTGTTTTTTAATTTTTATTGCTATACGCAAATTGATTTTATTATCAAACACTTAACCAACAACGAGGAAGAAATGACTGTGATAACGGGTATCTCACGACGCGTTTCGGCTTAATAAGCCTCGTCAGGTGAGCTATTCCCTCTATCACAATCATTTCTATCTTTTCTCTGTGGACCTATCTACGAGAGAATTAGTGGAAACTGCGGGAAGCTGGAGACAACTCGTCCCCCAAAAACTTCAACGCCGCCACTTCTCTAAGAGATAGAGCCACTCACCACCTCCTTGTTGGTTTTTATGACAGAACTGCTGCCAAGGCTTACTTTACTTTTTTTAATTTTTATTGCTATACGCAAATTGATTTTATTATCAAACACTTAACCAACAACAGAGGAAGAAATGACTGTGATAACGGGTATCTCACGACGCGTTTCGGCTTAATAAGCCTCGTCAGGTGAGCTATTCCCTCTATCACAATCATTTCTATCTTTTCTCTGTGGACCTATCTACGAGAGAATTAGTGGAAACTGCGGGAAGCTGGAGACAACTCGTCCCCCAAAAACTTCAACGCTAATTCTCTCGTAGATAGGTCCACAGAGAAAAGATAGAAATGATTGTGATAGAGGGAATAGCTCACCTGACGAGGCTTATTAAGCCGAAACGCGTCGTGAGATACCCGTTATCACAGTCATTTCTTCCTCTGTTGTTGGTTAAGTGTTTGATAATAAATCAATTTGCGTATAGCAATAAAATTAAAAAAAGTAAAGTAATGCCTTGGCAGCAGTTCTGTCATAAAAACCAACAAGGAGGTGGTGAGTGGCTCTATCTCTTAGAGAAGTGGCGGCGTTGAAGTTTTTGGGGGACGAGTTGTCTCCAGCTTCCCGCAGTTTCCACTAATTCTCTCGTAGATAGGTCCACAGAGAAAAGATAGAAATGATTGTGATAGAGGGAATAGCTCACCTGACGAGGCTTATTAAGCCGAAACGCGTCGTGAGATACCCGTTATCACAGTCATTTCTTCCTCTGTTGTTGGTTAAGTGTTTGATAATTTAAACTTGTTTAGCCATAAAACTATTTCTGTCGTTTGGGCATAATACATCTCACCATAAACTAGGCGAAAGAGCAAGCCTTCTTTTGCCGTTTAAAACGCGATTATGGCAAAACGACAAAAACCTTAAAACTTGACAGTTCACCATAATGCAATTTAACATAAAGCATCTCACCATAAATAGGAAAAGCAAGCGGCAGCCAATGGGATCAGCTCGTTTTATGACACAAGGGGGTTAATTTTTTTTCCCTCTCGTAAGGATGTGCAATATTGCATTATGGTGAACTGTCAAGTTTTAAGGTTTTTGTCGTTTCGCCATAATCACGTTTTACACGGCGAAAATAAGCTTGCTCTTTCTGTCCCTAGTTTATGGTGAGATTTATTATGCCAAACGACCCAAACAGTCTTATGGCGAAACGACAAGTTCTTTAAAATGAAAGTTTCCTTTACTTCAACTGCGTTATGTTGAAACGAAAATTGTTAAATCTCTTCTTTATGGTGAGATGTATTCTGTTCAAAATGCATTATGGTGAACGTTTTCGACTATTTTCTTTATGTTGAGTTGCAGATTTTTTATGGTGAACTCGCGATTTCTCCTTGGTCAAATGCATTATGGCGAACCGCATTATGTCGTATACACTCCAATAGAGGAAATTTCTTGTTAAGCTATTTAGGAAGACTTAAGTTAAAATCTGTTAAAAATTGTGGTAAAGGACGGCCGGCCGTAACCACAGACAAAGCTGAGAAACTGAAAAAAAATCCTTCTTTTTGTTTGAAGACATCTGGAATCTTAGAAGAACCACTAAACATAATTTGTCTTCAGAAGTTCATCCTTGGGGATCGATATTCGCCTAGTGCAATCTAGGGCGTGCACACCACCCAGACTCCTCGTTATACCATGAACGAAAGAAAATTGAAACATTTACTGAATTTAAAGCAGAAAGAGAAAACGCTTATAGCATTAATAATTTAGACCAAGTCCCTCTGCTTTATAAGTCCATTTTCTTCTACTCCAAAAATTCATTGAATTCTATATCGCGCAAGAAATTGTTCAGAATACAGTTTTTAATTTTTCTTTTAAAAACTTAATCAAAGTTTTCAATGAAAATGAATTTTTATGAATAATTTGTGTGATAAAATAATCCAATTTTCTTCTTTTAAAATGTCCAGGAGATGCGAGAATTCATTTCCTTATTAACGATACTCGGCGGGGCCGTCGTAGAAAAGATAACGTCCCCCTTTGAGAATTTCTTCTCCTTATTACGAAGAAATGTTGTTTACCTAACGAGCTTTCAACCGCTTTATTTACGTCCCTAATTTTTTAAAAGATCCTTTCATTTTCAGGATCACCACTTCTGGTGGTCGTCGCGTGGGCGATTACGCGCTCGTTTACCCACTCGACCGGGAACGACTTGCAGGTAATAATCGAAATTGGATGTACAATTTAATATTTGCTATCAGGCTTCGATGGATCCCTTTCAAAAAGGATGCCCTTGGATGTCTCCAAATGTGAGCGACTGGATCTACCAAGCTGCCGCCGTTCTCGTACTCGTCGTCAACGTCATTTTTCTAGTCATGATCATGTTGGTACGTTAGAATATGAAAATTTTGTATTTGATTACTTCTATATTTAGGTATTGATTACAAAACTCAGGTCTGCCAATAACGTAGAAACGCAGCAGTACCGAAAAGCTACCAAAGCCCTTTTAGTCCTTATTCCTCTTTTAGGTGTAACTTACATCCTATTTATCGTTGGACCTACAGAAGGACCTTACGCCAAAACTTATTCGTACTTTAGATCTTTCCTTTTTTCAACTCAGGTAATAAAAACTTAGAACTATGTGGGTATTGTTGTAAAAGGGCTTTTTGGTGGCTCTGTTTTATTGTTTCTTAAACACCGAAGTTCAAAATACGCTCAGGCACCACTTAAATCGATGGAGAGAATCTAGAAACGTCGGAGTAAGAAGATACAATACGACTTACAGTAAAGATTGGTCACCGAATACTCGTACTGAAAGTATCAGGTAAAAAACCAATCTCGACGTTTTATCACGTGAATTTTTAGGTTGTTTTCGAAGCATGACGTTGGCGGAGCGAATTATCGAAAAAGGGAGTCGACTGCTAGCGAAACGACGACTCTCACTCTCGTCCACTACAGCTCCGTCAATCGGGTCTCAAACGGATCAACCACGAATGTCATCCGTGCTCCACAAAGCCCATACCTTGACTGCCCAGAACATGCAGTTTAATCGTTCTTTCATTATTAATTATTATAAATGTCCATAAACTTCTTTTTTTTAAATGTGTTCCTACTATGTATAAAAGTTATCACTGTAAAAAATTCATATTTAATATATAAAATCAATGTATCTCTCTTAAAAAAATAAATCTTTCTTTATTTTTGCCATGAAATTGCTCTAAATTTAAGATATAAGTACTGGTTTGAAGAGCTTCCAACGAAAACTTCTTAAATAGGAGGGGGAAGTATACGGAGGGGACGTAAAACGTAGGGGGAAGTATAACGGAGGGGAAGGAGGGGAAGTATAACGAGGGGAAGTATAACGGAGTGGGAAGTATATGGGAGGGGAAGTATAACGGAGAGGGAAGTTAAGTGAGGTAGTAACAGAGTGAAGTATAACGAGGGGGAAGTATAAGGGAACGTAAGTATAACGGAAGGGATGTGGGAGGGAAAGTACATATAAAGGAGAATTTTCCAAGTTTGTTTTTTCGAAAACTTTTTAAGTTTATTTTGGAAAAATTTTCCGAGTTTTGTTTTTTCCCAAAATTTTCCGAGTTTTTTTTTTTTTTTTTTTTTGAAAAATTTTGTAAGTTATTTTTGCAAAAATTTTAAAAGTTTTTTTTTAATTTTCTAAGTTTTTTTGTCAAAAAAAATTTTTTTTCGAAAAATTTTCCGGGTTTTCCTTTTTTTTTTAAATTTTTTAAGTTCTTTTTTTCGAAAATATTTAGTGTCAAGGTAGAAATATGGGCTCTTTGGCCTAGGGATGTGCCTCTCGTAATGGGTAGAAGTACGAAATTTCTCCCTACTAAAAAAAATTAATATTAAAAAGTGGCAATTTTTTTACACCAAAAATTCTTAAAAATATAATGAGTAATTGGTGAAATTTTGGTGAAAATCGGACCAACGGTTCGGCCGCAGCGAATTTTTTAAAATTTCAAACAGACATATCTCCGCCATTTTTTCGAAATTCAAAAATCGCCCTCGTTATTCTTCTTCACCGGCTAAAGAAATTTGTGTGAAAATTTGGTGAAAATCGGATGAAAACTTGGCCGTAAAGTGTTCCGGAAAAAAATGCTACGGCCGGCCGGAACCACAACAAAGATGAGATCGGTAAAGATCAATATTCGATTGACCCTCCCCAAAAACCCGACGTGGAGGGTATCACAATAACTTCTTTAAGGAAGTTAAAAGCATGGAAATTGCGCAATTAGTTTTCATAACTTGAAAAACGCTTAAATCCACTTCAAAGATAAATCGGATTATTTATTATCAAAAGTAATTCATTTGATTTAAAAAAAAAAAAATATATTTTGAAGATTAGGTACCTTCTTGAAGTAGGAAAAACCTTTTCTCTACAGATATTGCTTGATTTCAAAGGTTATACAAATTAAATAAAAAATAAAATAAAAATAAATAATAAAATTGCTGCACTATTAAGTAGTCGAGTATGAAGTTTCTACATATTGTGAAACTCCCACGATTTTATTTAGTAACAACCTTAGCGAAAGGATAAGCAGAATTTGTTTGTGTGTAGTAAATTCCTTTGAGGTTAGAAGAAATGCGGTATCCCATAACAGTGCCATCTTCGACGCAGTCGACAGGTTGTTCAGACGGAACGCTGGGGCATTTTAAAGATGGAAATTCGTGTCCGTTTTCGATAGATTCAGCAAAATATTCGTGTGACCTTCCATGGCTGCATGCGCCTAAAAAATGTATGATTTATACTGTGAAGTATATAATTTACCGAAGTCGAGCCAAGTGCAGCCAGGTTGGACGTTGGTTCCACCGTTTGGATAAAAGTCGACTTGACAGATCGGTTCCAAAAATCCTAAGGAACCACCGCAAGTATGTATGCAGTCGACGAACGACGCGTCGCCGGCGGTTAAACGTCCGCTTGCGTTGTCATACGAAAAACCGGGTAACGCAGGATCCAGTCCTAAAATGTCGATTCCAAAAGAAAGTTTGATCTATATTTATATACCTGTTAAACGAGCGACTTTACTTCCAGAAGAAATGGTGACTTGTCTAGCACCAAACGAGCAAACATGAGCTCCGAGACTGTGCCCGATGAGGTGAATGTTTTCTTTGGAAAGTCCGTTTTTAATTAAAAAATTTAAGAAATCGCCAAAGTGCATTCCAACGTCGGGAACTGTAGCGCTATAACATGATACAAGACGTCATCAGCGATCGCGCTCCAATCGACTCCATAACGTTCACGTCTTCAGTCGACAGCAAATCTATAAAGAAAAATAAGTCCACACTTGAACTTTCACTCCTCTTACTGTTTTTAATCGATTGTATGACTTCGGAATTCAAGTTATTCATATAACCATGAACTACAAGAACTGTTTTTTTCGTTTTTGAAAAATGAGACTTTTCAAGAGTAGCGACATCATCAGTCCATAGCTGTTGATAATCATTTGGATTTTCTCTATGAAACAAATCGAAAATATTCAAAAATTATCTTAGAACTACGTTCTCATGCAACGTTAGGTTATGAAAATGAGGTTATCTCTTCTATTAGGTGTACAAAATGAAACTCGGCTAAAATCTACAAAATTCAAATTTACCTGTGGCTGAGTTTCATTTTGTACACCTAATAAATAAAAATTGTAGGAAATTTAATTCTCTATTTTGCACTTAATTATTTTTTTCTAGGATGCACCATTTTTCGGAAAATAATTTTTTTTAAAAAATTTATCTTGAAAACAGTGCGTCCTAGAGAAAAAATGAATAGAATAAAAATTAAAGAAATTAAATTTCCAACAGATTTTTTAGTGCATTTTTTCAATATCTGTAACGGTTTACGATTTACAAGCCTTTAAAAATTAACCTTCTTAATGGTTATACTTCAATAACCTTCTTACACGGAGAAGGTCAACTTTTGATGGACTTTAACGCCTAAAATTTTGAAAAAATGAACTACTAGGTGTACAAAATGAAACTCGGCTAAAATCTACAAAATTCAAATTTACCCTGTGGCTGAGTTTCATTTTGTACACCTAATATTATACGTTATACTTACTTTGTGTAGAGATAATATTTGATTAAATCTCCAACGGAAAAGTTGACAGGTTCTGGAGATTTTTTGAGCTTCAATGCTACATAAACGGGCTCATCGTATTTGTTTTTAATACTATATAATCCTTATTATCATTGGTGAAATGAGGGGTGGGTTTATGCCATTTGAAATGTTCCAGGCCTAGAATAAATTATGTTATGACTAATTGAAATAAAAATTACCTTACCGTTTATGGCGCTTAAGCTAAAAAGCAAAATTAAAAATTTCATTTTTCTTGTTTTTATCAGTAAGTGTTCTTTGTCAGACTGAGGAAGTAACTTGAAATTTTTCTTTTATAATGCCGTTTTTTTTTTATTCTCATTGTTTAAGATAAAATACTTTTGTTAATACAAAATTAATTCGTTTAATCCGATAAAATTTGTTATTATTACTTTTTTATTTGAAGGTAATCAATATGTATTTGCAATTTACGCGAGCCCTCTAGATTTCTCTTTCGAGTGATTACCTCATTATACCTAATCATTGGGTATTAAAATTTTTCAGTTCAAAATATTTTTTATTGAAAAAGAAGTCAACAAGGTTATTGAAATTTTAATAAAAATTAAGTACCTACACGCGGGTAAAGATGAGTAAAATACTTAGTCATTTTATTATTTATGCCAGTGGTGAATAGCGCAATCCAATCATTTTTCGTCGTTTTTTTTTAACTTCCTTAAAAATTATTGTGATAATTTCTTAGCCGGTGAACAAGAATTAACGAGGGCGATTTTGAATTTCGAAAAAATGGCGGAGATATGTCTGTTTGAAATTTTTAAAAATTCGCTGCGGCCGGTTGGTCGATTTTCACCAAATTTTCACCAATTACTCCTTATATTTTCAAAGAATTTTTGTAAAATTATTTTTTTTACATAATTATCATTTTAGTAGGGAGAAATTTCATACTTCCACCCGTTACGAGAGGGACTCCCTTGGGCAAAAATCCCATTATTTCTACCTTGATACTTAAAAAATTTTCGAAAAAAAAACTTAGAACATTTTCGGAAAAAAACTGCAAATTTAAAAAAAAAACTTAGAAAATTTTCGAAAAAAAAACTCTGAAAATTTTTCGAAAAAAAAATCGCAAATTTTTGATAATAAAAACTTTACAAATTTTTCGAAAAAAAAAAAAAAAAAAAAAAATAACTTTCGCTCCGTTATACTTCTCCTCCCTTATACTCCCCCCTTAGTTATACTTCTCCTCCCATTTACTTCCCCCTCCGTTATACTTCCCCCTCCTATATTGTTACTTCTCTTTAAGGAAGTTTTTGTTGAAGCTCTTCAAACTAGTACTTTTTTTATTTTTTCGAACGTTTTTTCGAAATTCAAAAATCGCCCTAGTTACATTCTTGTTCTCCGACTAAGAAGATTTTTTTAAAATTTGGTGAAAATCGGTTGAAAACTGTGGCCGTAAAGTGTTCCAAAAAAATGCAACGGACGGCCGGAACCACAACAAAGTTGAAATTAAAGTTAAAAGAGCTTCCTACCAACATAGGATTTCATGAATCTCAAAAATTAAAGTTTGGGAGGCAAATCCGAATTTTGTGCCATTTTTTTTATTTTTGAAAAATTTATAGAAAAAAAATTACCTAAAAACAGTAGCCGTCAGAATCAGTAAAAATTCTGAATCCAATGCCGTTGTAAATTTTAAAATCGGTTGAAAATTGGTGTCCGAAACCTAAAAATGGGAATTTCAATCTGCTGCATAGATATGTCTTCTCGCTCTATTCTTCATGCACTTCCACTTTCCCCTCTTCACTCTGACATTCAGCGATTTTAGGTAGATTTTTAAACATATTCAGCTTTTTTTTTTTTTATCTTCTCTTTTCTGCGCTTTGAAGCTCGGGAACGGCAGATCCTGTAATGAAGTTTATTTCGTGTAATTTGTAGGAAATTTAATCACCTTTCATTTTTGTATAATACACTTTTTGGCTACGACGTACCATTTTTAAGATACAGCGAAAAACCGCGATAAGTCACGCTCCATCTAGAACACGTGTTTTGCGTTTTTGCCGCCGTATAGCTCGGGCGTTGGTCATACAAAAAATTTTATTGAACCAAATTTATAGAATTTAGTCAGCTTTCTTTTTAACTTAACATTTTTTGGCTACGCCGTACCGTTTTGGAGATACAAGCGAAAAACCGGGAAAATCAGCGTTTCACATTTCATTTCACCCGCCATCCGCTAGCAGCGGTGGCGTTATCTAGGAGAAACAAGGGGAACTATTAGTTGCCAACGACGTAATTTTAATAAGTTTTTGGATTTCGCTGCTTCCCAAAAATTTGCTGCTTTCAAAAAAAACCTCATTTGAATTTTAGCTTCAGGAAACATGTATCTAGGTCACCTTTTTTTCGAGTTTCTTTTTTAACTTCTCCAAATAATGATTTTTATGGTTTTCAAATTTTTTCGATTTAAAAAAGACCTAAAAAAGGTTTTCTAAATAAAAACCAAATTTAAAATCCATTTAAATCCAAATAAATTTTTGACTTCCTTAAAGAAGTTATTGTGATACCCTCCACTTCTGGGGAAGGGTCTTCCAGACCCCGGAGGGTCAAAACGAATCTTACCGATTTAAACTTTGTCTGTGGTGCCGGCCGGCCGTAGCATTCTTTTCCGGAACATTTTTCACAATTTTCAACCGTTTTCTTGAAAATACAGGAAAAAATACCAGCTTACTTAATATAGCTTTGTTCCAACCTTAGTTTGAAACTGATTAGAAACTCTGGAGCATCGCAGAGGATTTGGACGTCATATTTGACGTCGTTCAAATCGTTTTCACGTCAATCCTTCTGCGCATGCTCCAGGAGTTTCAAATCAGTTTCAAACTGCGGTTGGAACAAAGCAAAGCTATGATTAGGCCAAAATGAGCCTCTTACCCATACTCTTGATTGAATGACTTTTCGCAAATTGATTGAAACAAAATTCAACTAATTAATATTGCATTTTAATAACAATAACATATAAGTTACACAGAATATGAAACATAGAATTCTAGTAACATCCTGATTGCTATAAGAAGGAGCTACTTCAAAGTTTGCGTTGGGATCTTGCGTCCTGAATGCAGGAATTAAACGCTTGAACTTCATTGGAGCATAAAAGCGGCTGCCCTTTATTTTTCTTGAGGCAGGCGAGGATCTGCTGGGATTTTTCATTGCAGTCGACTATCGGCTTCTCCTCGTTGACTTTGGGGAGGTATTTGTCCATTTGTTCGCTCGCTCTCAGATATTCGTCCTCCAATATCCGATTCGTCTTTTCGTAGGCGTCTTTCTGCTTCGCTAAACGGTTCTCCCAATATTCTGAATTCTTTTTGATTTCTTCGTCTAAAGCTTGCTGTATCTCGCGGGTCGTGACGTACGGTAAGCCTTTGTATTTAAGTTCGTTGCCGGCGTGGACGAAATCGCTCGCCGCGAAATTACGTCCGGGCTTTTCCTTAACTTCGGGCTCAGCACGGGGAGGAACTCGTCTTGCCTGATTGTTCAAACGGTCCACCACGTTCGTCGAGACAGTTATCAAAGCGGGCTCATCATTATCAATCGTCACTCTTCGTGTTGATGGTTGCCCTCCCATTATTTTAAGAGCTGAACTTAAAAAAATAAACTTTATCACAAAAAATAAAAATAAACTGAATCCAATTCTATAACCATATCTGAACCTTCTTTAAAATCTAAAGATTATCAAACCTGGTTAACAAACCAGAATGACCAACTTAACTATATTTTGTGATATTGAAGTAGCTCAAAAGGGTCTATGGTTTGAATGGACACTTTTCGGTCATTCAACAATGGGCTCAACTGTATTTGGAAAATGAGGTTGTCCTAGCAAAATAGTGACTTCACGCGTTCTATTGGTAACCCTGATTTTGAATAGTCCGAATACATGGGAACCTCCCCGTTTCTCTTCAAGTCTCTGACGCCTCAAGCCATCCTCAGTTTAACTGTTTCATTTAAACAAAACATCATCTTCGAAATTTTATGACGATTGTTTAAATTTTAGCATTAAAATGCCCAAAAGGAAACATCCGGGTGAAAATCCACTCGAGTTTTTAACAGAGTTGAGAAAAAACGAGAAAACTCTTTAGATTCTGACGAAGACGATAACGACAGTGAGGCTGGAGATATCGAAGCACTCATCAAAAATTTGACTATAAATTATTGACAGTCGAATGTAATATTAATTTATTGTAGGGCAAGAAGAAGGGAATGTTGGGATTGAAGAAGGTATCCAGATTACACCATTTAACATGAAGGAAGAAATGGAAGAAGGACATTTCGACAATAACGGGATGTACCACTGGAAAAAAGAAAAAGAAGTTCGAGACAGTTGGCTGGAAAATATTGACTGGGTTAAAGTAATTTGGTGTTTTCATAAAACTTTGTTTAATAGTTCTTTAGGTGAAGCAAATGAAGCCAAATAATTCATTAGGAAGTGATGAAGATATGCCTGAGAATATTGACACAAATCAACTTTACGAAGAAATTTTAAGTTACCTTTTACCGAAAGAAACGATTACAAAGGCATTGAAGAGGCTTGGTAATGGCGCACTACTTAAGTATGCTCATAATTAAATTTTTTATTAGGAGGCCAAAAAAGTCTTTCAGCATCAGAGAGGCTTAAGCTTAAAAAGGCTGGAAAATTGCCCGAAAAGACCAATGATGAAAGTCAAAAGTTACCAAGTTGACAGAACTTGCGAATAAAATTTTAACTCATACTGGTAACATGGATATTTATCAAGAAACATACGAATTCATTAAAGACAAAGTAAGTAAACATTGATTTTTATTTTTTTTAACTTCCTCGAAGAGAAAAAAATTTTGATTGCGTTAATACAAGGTATGCGACCGTTATTACGATCATTTTTTCCTCCATTATTGGTCAACCAAAAAGTTATTTTGAAACCCTCATGGGTCTTCAATGCCCCGTAGAGGAAAACTGATTAGTAGTCTTAGCCGATCATGAGGTTGTCTGTTGTGCCGGCCGTCCGTTTGTCGCATTTTCCTGAAATGGCCCCAATTGTCGTCTGATTTTCACCCAATCATAGAATCTTTTCTTAGTACCTAATCTTAAAATATTCGCAAGAGCTGTTTTTGAAATTCGCATATTTGGGGGCAATTTGCCAAGTTTTGATGCACATACTGTTGGTAGTAGTGTTGGGCGTAATCGTATTCGTATTTTTTTCTGCCGCATTTTTTTAACGATTACAACCGTAATCGTATTTTTTTTTCTGTGATTACAATCGTAATCGCATTTTTTTTCCAGTGATTACAGGCGTAATTGTATTTTCGTTAGCGTTTACGGCTTGTATATGACATCAGGTAGTCTCAGTAAAAATGTTATATACGAGCCGTAAACGCTAACAAAAATACGATTACGCCCGTAATCACTGAAAAAAAATGCGATTATTGCAGAAAAAAATACGATTACGACTGTAACCGCAGAAAAAAATACGATTTAATGGTAATCACAGAAAAAAATACTATTATAATGGTAATCGCAGAAAAAAAAATACAATTACGATTGTAATCGCAGTAAAAAAAAATACAATTACGGTTGTAATCGTAAAAAAAAAATGCGATTACAAACGTAATCGCAGAAAAAAATACGAATGCGATTTTAAATGTAATCGTAATCGTAATTAAGAAACTTGCGATTACAATAATCGTAATTGCGATTACGATTACGCCCAACACTGGTTGGAAGGTACCATATGATCTAAATATCATAAATCACAACTCATCTCTATCAATTCTAAATTAGTGGTGACGAATCATCCCACAATTGGTGACCCACAGCGATGAAACAGCATCAAACACAACAAGCTACATATTTACACTCTCTCAAAATACAAAAACAGAATGGCACATCTTGATCTCCCATTGACGGTGCCAGCTAGCCATTCTTCCCTCCTCAATCTCAATCATTCTTCTAACATCATCATCGTCTGCATCAGCATCATCATCGTCGGCATCAGCATCATCAATCAATTGACATCACCAGTTCGACTCACTGAACAGGTGGAACTCCCTCACCTCGTCAGCAGTTCCGCACCTCTTCAATCCACTGAATTGGTGGAACTTCAACCTCGGAACGAACTTCCCGACATCTGCGACACTCTTGTCACTCGACAATTCGCATTCCAGCATCTGCACACGCATCTTCGACACACAGCACTCCGTCACCCTTCTTTTCTCCGTGGGGGGTGATTGGTACCACAACATATGATCTAAATATCATCAGATTCTAATAAATCACATCATACAACTCATCTCTCTCTATCAATTCTAATTTAGTGGTGATGAATAATCCCACAGGTCCAATCTTCACCAAATATTCCTTATTGATATGTGTGATCATGTGATGTAATTTTACTCTCTGATGCTGATATATCTTATTTAGAACATATGTTTGTGGTTCCCACATCACCCCCTCGGAGAAAAGAAGGTGAAGGTCTGAGGTGCTGTGTGTCGAGCGATGATGTGTTGAAGATGCGTGTGTTGATGCTGGAACGCGAACTATCGAGCTGTGACGTGAGTGTCGCAGATGTCGAGAAGTTCGTTCCGAAGTCGAAGTTCCACCAATTCAGCAGGTCGAAGAGGTGCGAAACTGTTGACGAGTTTCAGGAGAATTGCTGGCGCCGTCGATCAAGACGTGCCGGGAGCTGTTCTCGTTGTGTTTGTATGTTGCGAAAATATGTACCTTGTTGTTTTCCATCGCTGTGTTCATGTTCGTCGTGGGTCACCAATTGTGGGATGGATCATCACCACTAAATTTAGAAAGAAAGAAATGAAGAAAGAAGTTGTTTTGTGTGTGATCATGTGATGTAATTTAACTCTCTGATGCTGATATATCTTATTTAGAGCATATGTTTGTGGTTCCCACAGATAAAATTTAATTAAACACTTATTTGGGAGAAAATGGTGTTCTTGCCCATTCCGTGTGGCCTGGCTAGGCGACCTTTTATTTTAACTTTTTCAACCTTGATACTTAAAATTTAAAAATTCTATAGTAAGGCCGAAAAATTATTAAATTGTGCTACTTTGATGAAGTTTTTGTCAGACCAGTTTTTTTACTCTTCTGTCTTATGAATTTTTTAGTTGAGTGCGTCTAGTTCAAAGTTGAAAAGCGATGGGCTTGATATGTATGCCGACGACTTTGAAGAAAAAGAACAAGAAAGGCTGGTTGAAGACTCAAAAGAGCCCCAAGCGACAAAATCTGAAGGTATTTTTTTTTACAATACGCCTTAAACGCTTTATCGCTTATTTATTTAGGAAACATCGTCATGTGGGAATATAAGAAAGATGATGGCGATTTACAAGGACCGTTCACATCAGAACAAATGGATAAATGGTCGCAGTCTGGCCACTTCGGCAATGGCGTCATGGTCAGAAAATGTGGCACCGACCAGTTTTACACATCAAACAGAATAGACTTCGATCTCTATGTGTAAATTTTTCGTATTGTACCTATATTTTTCTGAATATTAAATTTGCCAATAAGGTATTTATTTTCGTAATGCCCTTGTATGGTTTTTCATGACTCCAAATTTCCTAGAAGATTAAATCAGCTTTGTTCCAACCGGAAACTTCTGTTTATTCTGCGTATGCTCCAGGATTTTCAAACTGAGGTTGGAACAAAGCTATTATTTTGGTTTTGAAATTATGGGTTTTTTTATTGTTGTGGATGAACTAGTTTCAAAAAAGCCCTAAAGTTTCACATTCTTAAATAAACTTAGAAATTTTTTCGAAAAAAAAAAAAAAAAAAAAAAAAAAAAAAAAAAAAAAAATCGGAAAATTTTTGGGGAAAAACAAAACTCGGACAATTTTTCAAAAATAAACTTAGAAAATTTTTCGAAAAACATACTTGGAAAATTCTCCTTTATACTTTCCCTCCCTTATACATCCCCTTCCGTTATACTTTCGTTCCCTTATACTTCCCCCTACATTATACTTCACCCTCTGTTATACCCCTCACTTAAACTTCCCTCTCCCATATACTTCCCCTCACTTATACTTCCCCTCCCATATACATCCCACTCCGTTATACTTCCCCCTCCTATATAGATACTTCTCTTATACATCCCCTTCCGTTATACTTTCGTTCCCTTATACTTCCCCCTATATTATACTTCACCCTCTGTGATATTACCCCTCACTTAAACTTCCCCCTCACTTATACTTCCCCCTCCCATATATTTCCCACTCCGTTATACTTCCCCCTACGTTTTACTTCCCCTCCGTTATACTTCCCCTCCTACATAGATACTTCTCTTTAAGGAAGTTTTCGTTGGAAGCTCTTCAAACCAGTACTTATTTTGTTGGTTTTCATCCTTAGATAATTAGGGGTTTCATGTGTTATGAAGTCAAACTGACCACAAAATAAAATATCTATCAGGTACTAATAGATTCATTAAGGAATCGTTAATAAACTGACTCAGACTGGTGACTAACATATAAAACGATATTATTATCAATAAAACAATAACTAAACCTTCAAGTCATTGAAAAATTAAAATCAAAATTATAATCCCATCTCATTTCCCAATTTGCTATTCATCCTCCTATCAGCAGGCTATCGTTGATGATAAACCAAAGAATTTTTTTCCCCATCGTTACGCAACATGTGGTCGAGATTGTTATTTAAACTCTAGAATTTGATAAATGCTTGATCATACAACCTCGGTTAACTCTACCAAATTTTTAGCTTCCGCCTTTATCATAATTTTATCCTTCACAATCAGAAGGGTGAAAAAAAAAATGTTGCATCAGCAGTTCTAGACAAATGATGAATCAATTTATTGAATTGCATCGTACTTTTAGTACTACTCCTTGCTGTAATCCACGATCGATGGACTTTCACCATGGAGACCAGGGTTCGATCCCAGGTTGGGTATAGCGATTTTTGTTAGGAAGTTTCTTCTAAAATTAGGAAGGCCACTCCTCTGTAGTTGGCTCCGTAAAGGGCAATATGGCGAGAGCCCCCGCATGGGCCCATCCCCCTCCCCCTTGTGACAGCCAAAAGCTAACAAATTGTTGAGTTCTAACACCGGCTATCTCATTTTTCCTAGGTTTCCAGGAGAGCAAAAATACTGTTTAATTTCTCATTGGAATCAATGCATCACCTGTTGACTAAATCGTGAACTACGCGTTTTCTGTTGGTAATAGGGTTAAACTACCAACGGAATTCGATTCACCACAAAATTTACCATCAGAAACAATGCCAAACTGAAAATTGATAAAAAATGAGATAGCCGGTGTACTAACGTGACGAAATAAAAGAATAGATTAGCCAATAGGAAGAAGACTTCGTGCTCATTGGTTAAATCTATCTTTCATTAATTAGCTTTGTTCCAACCGCAGGTTGAAACTGGTTTGTAACTCCTGGAGCATGCGTAGAAGGATTGCTTATCAAATTTGACGTCATATGACATCAGATTTGATGGATAAACGATTTGAAGGACGTCTAATTTGAAGACAAATCCTTCTGCGCATGCTCCAAGAGTTTCAAACTGCGGTTGGAACAAAGCTAATATCGACTCAAACATGTTTACTGAATTATTTTTTTCTAGGATGCACCATGTTCCCTTCAGGAAGTTCGTAGAACGGTTCCTGTTCTTTTGGAACGTATAAGTTTTTTTTGATTTGCCGGATTCAACAGTCGATCTATCAGAAGGGTGGCAGAACTGATACACAAGATTCTTATGAGCCTTTTAATACGCTTTATCAAGAAGATTTTACAAAATTTGATTACTATAAAGTTCTATTTCAATTTAAGCATGCCAATAAATCTCTAAATTAAATCAACAATATAAATAATTAATAAATAAATTAAATAATGCATGCAGTTTATAGATTAAGTCCTAATAGATCAACGATATAAATAAATAATCAATTAATTAACTAATACATGCAGTTCATAAATTAAGTCCTAATAAATCAACAAATAAATAAATAATAATTAATTCCAATCATGCATGCAAATTATATAATTAATAAACTTTTCAAACAAAGCTCTATCAACAATTAAACTATGAAAGAAAAACAATAATAAAAATAAACTCTGAATAAATTAACTTATATAAACTATTAACTTAATTAAGCTATTAAGGAAACAAACAATAACAATTCTTAAACTCTTAAGTAGATAACAATTAAGAATGTAAATAACAATTTAAAATGTTTCCTTTCCAAACTCGAGTTTATTTTATTTCGTGATAATTAATTGCAAGCCATATTTAATGAGCTCAAAGAGAGAGACGAAAATTAACAACAAAAAAGACTTATTCTTGAATAGAAAGCAAGCAAATATAAATTTAACCTGGTTCGGTAGGGCGGGGAACGGCGATGAGATGACTCTTCTAACTGTTAAGTAGCCGCTCCTTCTGATCCGCTCACTACAAGTCACGGGACGGTCTATTAGTCGGCCTCTCTCGAAGATTAAAACCTTCTAACGGGTTGACGCGCGGGCTTCTGAGCGCGTACGGGAGGTTAAATCGACGTAAGGCGAACGAGGCTCCGTACTCTAAGCTTTTCTTCGTAATACTGACTCCTCCTCTTCCTTTCCGTTCCCCTCGAACCCTTCCGGCCGTCCTACGGGATTATAGCTCTCTTTTTTCCCAAACAAACACAATTAATCTTCTTGATAAAACTATTTCCTATTTTCTAACTTTTAAAATTTACTAAATTCTCTCTTTTTTAACTTCCTTAAATTTTCTCTTTTCTTCTTCTTCTTCTTCATCTTCCTTTTTGGGATGAAACATACCGCCCACCAATTTTTTCCTAAAAATTCCCGGCCCGGAGGGCCATCTAGCCGCTAGTTTGAGGTTCGTCGCTGGGAAGAAGTGGTGCTAGCTTCACCAATGGTCTAATATATTCGCCCTTTGCCGTCTTCACCTTCGCTACGCGGACGACGCCGTCTCCTCCTTTGAAACACTCGCTGATTCGTCCAATGGGCCACTCCAATGGAGGCGCGTCCGTCTTCAAGATCACCATAGTACCAACGGCAGGTTCCTTCGCTGTGACCCCCGTCCACTTCCTCCTCTGCTGTAATTCGTGTAAATAATCTTGACGCCACCTCCTCCATATATTTTGCACGAATGCTTGCACACGTTGCCAGT
The DNA here is from genome assembly GCA_014119065.1 of Orius insidiosus. Classification (NCBI taxonomy): domain Eukaryota; kingdom Metazoa; phylum Arthropoda; class Insecta; order Hemiptera; family Anthocoridae; genus Orius; species Orius insidiosus. The sequence continues at coordinate 5,221 of JACGAQ010000634.1, read as the reverse complement.
GCGACAGTCGACCGTCCGGCAGGTGCGTGACGTCTTCTTCGATCCGTGCGACGAGAGGCATGCCGATTAAGAAGTGCCCAGGGGTTAAGGCCTCCAGGTCTTCCGGGTCTGGGCCCAACGGGTGTAGCGGCCGTGAGTTCAATATGGCTTCTATTCGCGTGACCACCGTGGACATCTCTTCGAAGGTTAAGTTTTGCGAGCCTACTACTCGGGTGAAGTGATATTTTAGCGATTTTACTCCCGCTTCCCATATCCCGCCGAAATGTGGCGCAGACGGAGGTGAAAACTTCCATTCGATTTCCTTTGTAGTTGAGGCTTCTCTTATTTCTCTTTGCACCTCATCAGTACGCCACCATTGAAAAAGCTCTTTTAGCTGTCGGTTGGCCCCTACGAAATTCGTGCCGTTGTCTGAGAATATAACTTTTGGCAGTCCTCTACGAGCGATGAATCGGTCCAAGCAGGCTAGAAATGCCTCCGTGCTCAACTGGGAAACGATCTCCAAGTGTACCGCCTTCACGCTGAGACAAACGAATATGCAGACATAAGCTTTACTAAGGGGTGCCTTTCGTCGTCTCGATTCTCGAATTACAAACGGTCCTGCGAAGTCCGTGCCTACGTTTATAAACGGTCTTTCTTGGTTGAATCGCTCTTTTGGTAAGTCGCCCATCAGCGGGGTAAACGTTTTGGCGGATGCTCGATGACAAACAACGCATTGATGGTATCTTGCTCTAACGAATCTTCGCGCCGACGGTATCCAGTACGTCTGTCTGATCAAGGAAAGAAGAAGCTGGGGGCCCGCATGCATGTAGCTCCGATGGTAGTAGTCCACGACCAGCTTGGTAAAGTGAGACTTAGTTGGCAGAAGTATCGGGTGACGTATCCGGTTATCCACCGGTGCATTTGCTAGGCGGCCGCCCACCCTAATTACACCCTGGCTATCGAGAAACGGACTCAAAGTTCGAAACTCCTTCCACTTCTTCGGATCAACCGATAAATCGAAGTGCGTTCGTTGAACGAATTTAATGAGCTCCCGAGTCGACGTAGTGACCTCGACTAACTGAAGTTCTCCGGCTTTGGGTTGACCCGCCTCCTGTTTGTGCCTACCAATAAATCGAAGGACGTACGCAAAGGCTCTTACAAGTCGTAGATGAGACGACTGGCGTTCAATAAATGCGGTTACTCGGTCTTCGGAATCCAGGGCTTCGTTCAGCAACACGACGTCCTGCTTAATTTCGGGTAACTCTTTGTCAGGAACGTCAACTCTTGAAATTGGCCAGTCGGAGGTGTCTTTTTTAAGCCAACTTGGTCCTTTCCACCACATCTCTAACTCGACTAGCTTCTTTGGATCGGTCCCCCTCGACGCGACGTCTGCAGCATTGTGTTGAGTTGGGACGTGATACCAAGAATCGATTTCACTCCTCTCCAAAATCCAATGGACCCGATTAGTCACGAATGTGTGAAGTTTGTATAACGGCGTTTTCAACCAGGATAATACGGTTTTTGAATCCGAAAGCAGATACGTTGATCGTATGTCGAATCTTTCGAGTAAGTCTTCTGCCGCTCTCAAGGACTTTACTAATAGCTGAGCCGCACAGAGCTCAAGACGAGGAATGGTAAGTGTTTTGAGAGGAGCGAGCTTCGTCTTGGCGTATATCAAATGAGATGAAACCTCTCTGTCGCCGTCTTTCATTCGAAGATACAACACCGCCGCGTAGCCTTCAGAGGAGGCGTCTGCGAAGCCTATGACGTCTACCGTGGTCAGAGCTTTCGGGACAAAGCATCTGGGAATCGTAACTGCTTCAACGTTCGGTAGATCCTCATAATAATTTTGCCATTCGGAGGCCACGTCCTGCGGAACTGGGTCGTCCCATTGAAGTTTCGAACGCCACAACTTCTGTAGGAGAACTTTAGCTTTGAAAACGACCGGCGCGAGATACCCCAAAGGGTCGTACATCCTCGCTATTGTTGACATGATGCCTCGTTTTGTCGCTCTCAATTCCATAGATCGTACTTTGTAGGTCAGCACGTCGTCCTTAGTTTCCCATTGCATGCCTAATACCTTTACGGCTTTGTCCTCCATATCTCCCAAGTAAATCGCATCCTTTCCTAATATTTCACCGTCCTGCATTTTTCCCTCTTGTGTGAGTCTCTCGTCGTTGCTGCTCCATTCTTTGAGTGTGAACCCGCCCCTCTTTAATAGTTCTATGAGTTCCAGTTTCAACTTCTTAGCTTCTTCGATAGAGTCAGCGCCCGTTAAAATGTCATCTACGTACGTGTCCCGTTTTAGCGCTTTCGAGGCTAGTGGATATCTCTCTCCTTCGTCCTCGATAAGCTGTCTTACTACTCTCAGCGCTATATAAGGGGAACATGACATCCCGAATGAAAGTCTGTTGAATCGATACTCTTCCAAAGGCTCGCTCTTGTCGAATCTATAAAGAAAATGCTGGAACTTTCGATCGTCTTCGTCGATTACGACTTGTAGAAACATTTTGCATATATCCGATGTCAAAGCTATGCGATAAGTACGAAAGCCGAGGAGCACATCCTTAATGTCCAATTGTAACTTCGGGCCTACTAACAGTCGATCATTCAATGACCCGGTCTTCGTCGGCGCCGATGCGTCGAAAACGATTCTTAATTTCGTCGTCGCGTCTTCTTTTAAAACGCCATGATGTGGTAAGTAGAACGCCCCTTCCGTGTCCGCCCTTGATATGAAACCCAGATCCAGGTATTCGCGAATGGCTTGATCGTAAAGACGCTTCAATTCTTTGTTCTTTCGGAACTTATCTTCAAGCCTATAAAATCTTAAGAGCGCGAGTGGTTTCGACGGACTTAAGTCGGTGGGTGTTTCTTTGAAAGGTAGTCGTATCTTGTATCGCCCCTCATTATCTCGAGTATGAGTTTTGCGAAAGTGTTCTTCACACTTCACATCCTGAGGGTTTATCGGGTTGACCTCTGCTACCTCCTCGACCTTCCAAAATTTCTCCATAATCTGGGGGAGATCTTCGCTGGTGGAAGCCGCGAGAAGAGAGATCACATTTTCATTCCTGTCGTCGAAAGGGGTTGGTCCCATCACAACTGCGCCAAATATCGTTTCCATTACAGTAGGTGGGTTGTCGTCTTTCGGGGTGCTACTCCATTGAAGACTTCGAGAAATCTATCCGCGCCGAGAAGAAAATCGACTTCACTTGGTTCGTAGAACCTTTCGTCTGCCAACACCAGCCCTCCGAACGAATCGACTATTGATCGTGGTAGCTTTTGGTTCGGTATCTTGGAGCAGATCCTCGGGATAACGACTGCTTCCGTGCATATTTCGATTTGGGCGCCCGTCCTTGGGAGTAGCACGCATCGAGCTTGTCGTTGACCCCCTGCGATCGGAGCTCCGCCAAATCCTCGCAGACCATGCGGATTAGGACTCATTTTTAATTTCAGGTTCTCAGCAAGACTGCTCGTGATGAACGACCTCTGAGCTCCGCAATCTATCACCATACGTAGAGGGTGTACGCGTCCGGCTCGATCCTTGATGAGTGCTCTCGCCGTTCCTAGCAGAGCGTTGCAGTCTGCAGCGGAAGTCGACAATATCTCCTGTGCGCAGACGTTTCCTGACTGGTTAGCACGGGTGTCCGAGTTCGAATTCGCCGGGGTTTCATCTGAATGCAGAAGGCTGTGGTGCTTCTTCTGGCACACACGGCATCTGGTTCTGGATCTGCAAAACCTGGATATATGTCCAACGGCGAAACAGTTGAAACAAACTCCTTTTACCCTTTCCTTCAAGACTTCGTATCTTTCCTTTGTTGTCCTTTGAAGGAGGGCGGGACATTCGCCGAGATGGTGGTTCCCCTGACACAGTGCGCAAGAAGAGGCCTTCTCCGATTCATCCTGAGCGCATAAGACTTGTTTAAACCGCTGTCTGGTGCCGGATGCTTTAGCGGTAGATACCATCTCCAAGATGTAGCGTCTCTCCTCGATAAATTCCGTGAAGTTCTCGAAGGTCGGGATCTGTTGACTAGCATACTTATCTTCGAATCTTTTACGATTCTCGGCGTCAAGGCTCTTCAGACCGAAGTATAGAAGAAAAAGATCGCCTAAATTATCAAGGCCGAGTGCCTGGAGTGCCAAAACATCGGTGGCGAAAACTTCCGTCAACCTCTGCAGGCCTTCGACCGATTCCTCGTTCAGCGGCTTGACGTTTGTGATTCTCTCGATGTATAAGTTAGCAAGTCTTCTCTTGCTATTGTATCTCGTTATTAAAGTTTCGTAGGCTATCTGATAATTTCCTTCGGAAATGTGCAGAGATTCTATCAGTCTCAATGCCGGACCCTTTAAGCTTCCTCTCAAATAGTGGAATTTTTCGGCTCGCGAAAGATCGGAGTTATTATGAACAAGGGTTTCGAAGAGCGTATAAAGTTGGTCCATTCGTGTAAATCGCCTGAGAACTGCGGAATGTCGATCCTAGGAAGCTTTATTCTGCATCTCGACGAGGGTTGCGATATAATAGAAGAGCTGGACTCGTTTTGTTCCTCGGTAGGTGAATTTAGCCTTTTCGCTGTCGCCTTGATCGCGAAGTACATTTCGTCGCAACTTATGGCGGTTGATGCAGTATCCTTAATCTTCTCGGTATCTTCGACCTCCTCATTTGTAACAACTATGGTTTCTTGGGCGCTTTCGAAGGACCTCAAGTCCTCATCGATGCGTTCCGCCCTTGATAGGAAGATGGCCGCTTTCTTTTCATCCTCTATCTCCTTAATGAGGTCGTAAGCGACCTGGATCCTACAGAAGTATTTTTCTCTCAAGGCCACCGCCTTCTTGAGCCTTCCGAGAGCGAACATGATCCTCTACACCCTTCACCCTTCAGTCGCTCTTTAGATTTAAATCCGGCCCGGAGGACCATATGTTCCCTTCAGGAAGTTCGTAGAACGGTTCCTGTTCTTTTGGAACGTATAAGTTTTTTTGATTTGCCGGATTCAACAGTCGATCTATCAGAAGGGTGGCAGAACTGATACACAAGATTCTTATGAGCCTTTTAATACGCTTTATCAAGAAGATTTTACAAAATTTTATTACTATAAAGTTCTATTTCAATTTAAGCATGCCAATAAATCTCTAAATTAAATCAACAATATAAATAATTATATATAAAAATAAATAATAGCAGTTTATTTATAAGTCAAATATTTAAAAAATAGTTATTTTAGAATAAATTTTATATTTATTGCGAGTT